>JAAEAF010003154.1:0-131155 GCA_011037195.1 Triatoma infestans | reverse complement strand
AAAGTGGTACTTCCGACTGTGGAATTTTGACAGATAACGTAGTGTCAGATCCCATGGTGATACCTAAACGGAATATCAACTTTCTACGGTTTTTCGTATTTGAGCTATGCTGTTCACATACATACACACACACGCGCGCGCGCGCACACGCACACACACCCTTTGCTAAGAACCACTTTTTTGGACTCGGGGGACCTCAAAACGGATATTTCCGGTCACGATTACAGTAATTCCTCTTATTAGGAGTAAGAGCATGTAAAAAGTCAAATAGATTGTAAATATTTTTGTTCTTTATAAAATATTGATAGGAAGAAATTTTTCACTTCCTTTTTAAAATTTATCAAAATTCCTGATTATAATCAAATTTTGACAGGCGAGCCACAAAATCTATTTGCCTAACTTTATAACGTGTTTAATTTAACTCTGAATAGGTTAATTAAATTAACATGTGTTACTGAATTAATTTAATAATTTGCAAATCTCATACAGCTTATATATTCAACATAATAATTTATTTATGTCAGATTTTATCGCCAAATTTAAACCTTCTTGAATTTTTTCTTTGGGGATATCTCAAAGAAATCCTGCTTAGCAATTCCGGCAGACATGAAACGATTACAACTTCATCTGTTGGGCAGCGACTGCGCTTGTACTGGTTAAGCCGAGGAGGTCATTTTGAATAAATAGGAAATATTTTTTTTTTTTGTAAATAAACTGGAATATGGTTCTGATTTAATGATGTTTTACCTAATTTTTAAGTCCCTAATGGTTCTAAAATAAGTTTTAAGTATTGTCAGCATTTGAACTCTCTTATTTATTAGAAATTAACAAGAAAAATCCGCTTTTAATTTTAGTTTATGAAACAAAGACACAGGAAAACAAAAAAAAAACGAAAATTTAATCTTTATGATTCAATATCTCGGCAATGGTTTGAAATATTGAAGTGAAATTAACGTCTTTATTCTTCATTTTTTTTAATAGTTTTCAATAAAGTAGCAAAAAGTGTGGGTCAAAAGGAAATCGCGGTAAGGCGGTAATAAAATCAAATAACATTAACACCATTATAAACAAGAGCGCAAATACTTCAACAAACGTTATGTTCACTTTTTTGATATCTTTCTACGTTTAAGAATTATTTCAAAAGTGGCCCGTTTAAATGGGACACCCAGTATATCAATGGGAGAATCTGAACTAAATGAAACCCATTAAGTGAAAAGCATAATATTATTCCACCCCCAAACCCCTTTTAAATAAAGTTTCTAGTAAAGTAAAAACAAGCCATACATTATTTTAAACTTTTTGAAATATTACATATTTTATAAAGTGAAGAAAACATACTTTCAAATAAATAAATAAATAAAACAAAGTAATAATAAATAAATGCTTCTCTTTTTTTCATTTAAGAGTAAAAGTTGTATAAAAACATTTAAGTAAAAATCTGATAAAATTTACTAAATAAATAAACATTGCTTTCCAAAAACAAACAAAACAGCTTTCTACAAAAAAGTGTTCAAAGGCTAAAGTGACATTATGTTAATTAAGTCCAATCCCTAGCTTTTATAAACTAAACTTTAACGAATCTATTACAAAGTTAAATTAGGAGAACTAACAAAACAAACAAAATACTTGCCAACAGTTTCCTTTTTTCTTTAAATAATTGGTCAATCTAAATAACCTAATAATCAATAAAACAAACAATAAATTAAAGTACCTGTAATACTTGCAATAAAATACATAGTTGAAACTTTTAGTATTTCTAATCAAATAGAACTCAATTAAAAGTTTTTTCCATTTTAGAAACCTCCTACATTAGAAAAATAGTATGTTGAAATAAAACTGAGTGAAGTGCTGCTACCTATAGCAAAAAAGAAGAATTAAGTTTGAAGTAGAAATATTAAATAAAACATAGAACTTCCTGGTTGACTGGTGGAAATTATAAAGGACAAGCAAATTTCTGTGGAATGTTGAAAAAACTAATGATGTTTTCAAAGATCTCTCATTACATTTTCACTATATCAATCAATAGTGATATTAAAAGTTTTCAATAAGGTACTGTCTTGGTTATAGTTTTAGGTTACATTAGACGGGAAGGTTACTAGAAGCCTACTCTGGATTTATTCTTTATTGTGGCTCCTATTTTTTGCCATATACTTTTCTACTCTTGCATTTTTACTTATTGCTAGTAATTGTGATCATGTCAAATTTTCAATATCGAATTTTTACACGAAATATAGGTTTCGATGTCCCCTGAATCAGAAAAAGTGGTTTTTAGAAAATGGTCTCTATATGGTGTGTGTATTTATGCAGTAGGTAGATAGATATGTGAACAGTATAACTCTAAAACAAAAACAAATATGGCAAGTTCAAACTTGAATTACCAGTTTAGGTAACAATATCCCGACAGGACAATTATCTGTCAAAATTCCCCAATTGGAAATACCACTTTACTTGAATGGATTTTTCCGTTATTTGCGATTTTCTCGACAACAGCTCCAACGATTTATTTAAACTAATATACGTATATCAACCATACAAAGAGCTACAACTTTTAATTGAAACATTTCTCAGTAAAAATTCATTAAAGGAGACTTTGAGTGAGGAATGGGGTTATGCTTTCCTCTGAAGTGCCTTTTCAATCGACCATACAATTCTTAATTAGAATTACATATATTTCCCAAAATTCCGTGTTTTGAAAGAAAATCGGATGACAGAAAATGCGGTTTTACTGAACAGGTTTTTACAACAGAGTTAAGCAACTGGAAGTCTTAAAAGATTTTAATGTACCAGGTAAGCTAATTAGATTGGTTAAAATGACTCTGTTAGGATCAAGGTGTCGGGTACGTTTCCAGGGAACAGCATCTGAAGACTTCGCTACCACTGCTGGTTTGAGGCAAGGCGATCCCCTATCGCCGGTGTTATTCAACCTGTATCTCGAGAAAGCTTTAAGAGGTATAGAAATTATCCAAATGGGTCAATTTATAACAGAATGGTCCAGTACATGGCGTATGCAGATGATGTTGTTATTGAGGCAAGATCAGAGGTGGCTTTGATATAGGCTTTCAGGAAATTTGTAGAGGAAGCAAATAAACTTGGCCTAGATGTCAACATTGAGAAAACAAAAGGTATGAAATTATCCAGGAGAGAAAACAGGCAGGTGACATCTATTAATTTAGCGGGTGCACGTTCTACATAACGGACTCCTTTACATACCTAGGTGCTATATTAACTGAGAGAAATGGTTGCGTCGAAGAGATTAAAGCTAAATTGGCTGCAGATAACAGACGTTATTTTGCGTTAACTTCTTTGTTAAAGTCACGGGCATTGTCTAGAAAGGCAAAGCTGAAAATACATACACCACCTGCATTAGGCCAATAGTGACTTATGCCAGTGAGGCATGGGTGATGACGGGGACGATAGAGAGATTGCTGAATACATGGGAACGAAAAGTGTAGAGGACAACATTTGGTCCCGTTCGCGAAGGGGAAATATGGAGATGCGGGACCAATAGAGAACTAAGAATGTATTTCTCTGAGCCGGACCTAGTGGCCTTTATAAAAAAAAAAGGCAGATTACGTTAATTAGGTCATGTCCAAAGAATGGAAAAAGAGAGGGGTCCTAAGCGTGCTTTAGAGGGACATCCAGGTGGTAGTCGCCTTCGAGGAATGCCGCGAGTAATATGGTTTGATAGTGTGGAGAAGGATTTAAGAACCTTGCAGGTGAGGCGCTGGCGCATAAATGCGGAAAACAGAGAGGTCTGGACAGAGATTGTGGAGGAAGCCCAGGTCCTCCTTCAAGGGCCATAGTGCTAAAACAAGAAGAAGAAGATGTATATCAACTACCCCATACAAAGAGCTACAACTTTTAATTGAAACATTTCTTCGGAAAAATTCATTACAGTGCGTTATTACTAAACGATTTTTTTTTTTTAATTTTCTGCAATTTTCTCCATAAAAATTACTTTGTTTGAAACTTTTTTCCCAAGATGTTCATTTAAAGAAGATTTGATAGTGGAAGAGAGGTTTTCTCAAAAAGATAATTTTATATTAAATTCAGTTTCTTCCTTTGAAAATTTTTATAAGTTTGAAGAAAACTTGAATTACGTAAACTATAAAACTAATGCAGTCAGAGATAGTTATGTGAGTGTTTCAAACCAGATTTTTATAATAAGTCAAGGTCGACAAACCCTTGCGAAAATACCTCAGTTCCCTCCCCCCCCCCCAAAGTCAAACCTGCAGCCATATAAAACCATTTAGACAGAAAACAACATGATCAGGGCTAATTCCTCTTTTTCCTGGCAAAACCTATAAAAGCATAATACTACCGGATTTTGAGGTCATTCTTATAGGTGAAAAACTATAGGAAACATGTCAAAGTTTCCGTCTGTTAAGATCGGGTCCTTGGATGTTTGAAGAGCTATTACGAACAAGGCACTCACCACGTTGGTATTTCACCAGTGCAAAATAATTTTTACATAGATCAAAGAGCTCACTGAAGGTCAGATTGTCAAAAATTGGCTATATGCCAGATCGATGTATTTCAGTTGATTTAAAAATATTTAACAAATCCAAAAATGAAGTAAAAAGCAATCTGATCTTGATGTTTTGCCTAGGATGACGCCAAAGAACAATAATATTGATTTCATCTTAAAAAAAATTATAATCAAGCTTTCTTAAATTGTACCTATAAGTTAGAAAAAAAAATCTGGTGTGAAACACTCACACAACTTTCTCTTACTCCATTTCTCAAAATTACAATAAACAAATATTATTAAATGAAATTCGTCGAAAACTGAAAAAGCTGTCCAGTAAAAGCGCACTTCCGTTTCACTAATTTTCTTAAAACACGGAATTTCGGCCATCTATTTATTTTTTATTAATTTTGTTTGGATGATAGAATTGTATAATCAACTATGATAGCAGTTTCAAGAAAAACAGACCCCCACCCCTCCTCCAAAAGTGGCCTTAAATGAATTTTCCCAGAAAAATGTTTTAAATAAAAGTAGTAGATCTTTGTATGCTTAGTTTATATATGAAGTTTAAAGAAAATCGCCGGAGACATTTTTGAAAAAATCGCTAAAAAAGTGAAAAAAATCATTTAGTAAAATGGTAAAGTAAACTCACTTCCGGTCATCCGATTTTTTTTCAAATTCGGAATTTCAACAACATATTTAATTCTATTTAACATTATTTAGATGATAGAATTCTATAAAAAACTGAAATAACACTTTAGAGGAAAACCTACCCCCACCCCCACCACCAAAAGTGCCCTTAAATGAATTTTTCCGGAGAAATGTTTTAAATGAAGGTTGTAGATCTTTGTATGTGTAGTTGATATTCCAAGTTTGAAGGAAATCGTCGCAGTCATTTTGGAGAAAAACGCAAAAAAGTAGAAAAACCAACTAGTAAAGTAGTACTTCCGGTTGAGGAATTTTGACAGATAACGTACTGTCAGATCCCAAAATGATACCTAAACGTAATATCAAGTTTCAAATTTCTGCGTTTTTTCGTTTTTGAGCTATGCTGTTCACATACATACATAGATACTCGTACATACACACACAGACCATTTGCTAAAAACCACTTTTTTGGAATCAGGGGACCTCAAAACGGATATTTCCAGTGAAAACTCGATATCGAAAATTCGTCACGATTGAAGTAAAAGGAAGTAAAATCAATAAAGACGTACTTCCGTCTGATGAACTTTGTCCAAAACCTTAGGTGCCAGATCTATAAAGATAATTTGAGCTTCCTGTGATTTTTAACAATGTTTTCGAACTCAGAGAATACTTCCGGTGTAAATTAGACGTAGTATTTCCTCATTTACAACCATAAGAGAAAGTAATAATAAATAGCCAATAAAGAAATGGGCAATTCTAATTTTCTAACAATATTTCACAGTTAATTACAGTAAGAGAAAGTAAAAAAAAATCTGGTGACGTTAATTTAAACCATAGAACAGCTTCATCAACGCCATTAATTAATTTAAACCTAAATAACCTCATTACTAGTAATTGAACTAGTAAAATGAATGGATGTAATTTAGCCAGTGGTTAAAAAAAAAAAAAAAAAAAAGAGAAGAGGAATGGAAAAAACCTCAGGGTGCAGTTAAATAACCTTCCTGGTGCATAAAATAAGGCTGCTGGGCTGATTTAACTGAACTGACGCTATAATAAAATTCTAAAAGCGTGAAATCAAACAGGGGGCTTTAATTTGATTTATGGAATGCAATTTAAAGCGGCTTACAAGAATAAAAGCCTTTTTCTTGTCTTTTATAAGTCTAAAATTTAAGCCTTTTTTTTTTTATCTTTTTTATCTTGATACCGTGACAATTTATATAGTTTTAAATATAATGTTATTTTGTAAAAGGGATTATCAAAATTATTATATTTAAATTAAGGTTATGTAGTTTTCTTCCTGATGTCCGCATTTTATATATGATTACATTTATACCTATTCTAATAGTCAGTCAGATGTCTTTGCGGGGAGATGTAACTGGTCAGGGTTCTTGTAAAGGTCTATGAATGAATTAAGCTCTTGACAGATCACTAGCTATTCGTTCTTCTGGTTTCAGCAATATGATCTTTCAGTATACTGCAAATAATTTTGTTTGCGACTCCACTATCACCCTTTACAATCTTCGGTATACAAAAACCAATTGGTCTTTCGGGCAGATTCCTTTAGTTTTTGGTTATTAAAGGCTTGCACAGAGTATTTCCAATTGTGTATCAGCATATGTTATACAGCTCGATCAATTTTCCAAATATGCTCGTTCATTATTTCTTTGTGGACGGGTTGCAACCTGGCATTCGCGAACCTCTACTGGTAGCCGGTCATTTTGTACTGATTACAGGAAAGTAAGACTTGTGTAATCATAGTTTCGAGAATTTCTTTTTAAAAGAGATAAGAATAAGAATGATTGTTTCCTGACATGCAATAATAGATGCAATATTATACGTACATTAGTGTCGTCATGTAAAAGTAAAGATTAGATAAAATATATATATATATAAAAAAAAATTATTCTGATGAATGTTTATATGTAAGAAGCCAAATTAAATATTAAAGAAAAATGAAATAGAGAAATATCTATTGAGAAGAATATCTTAAATTCAATTCAAAATTAATAAAACGACTTAGTTTGTAAATTAATTCAACATTATTGACTACCATCTACAAAAACAACTTTTGTATAAATAATGTCGGGACAATCTACCAGATGCTTTAACCCTTACCAATATATAATTCCTTACGTATTTTAATAAGTGATACCAGTATAGATGGAAACACAAAACCCTTATCGCGTTTATAGGGGAATCTTAGAGAATTTGCTTCTAATGTTGTTGCAACGCTGGATAAATAATTTCTAACGTAATATAATCTGGGTAATATAATCTTGAAGCATCACCAAGATGTTTTGGCCAAATGACTAGGGCCTATACAACATCTGTCCTGGTGGCTTTACTAAGACTATGGCCCATAAAATACAGATTAAGAAAAGGCGAGCAGCACATGCTAAATGATGATGAACAATGATAATTCAGCGAAAAGAATAGAATTTTACATTAATATTACATAGAATATTACATAAATTTTACATTTATTTTAATGTTTTTGGTGTTCGTTACGACCGCTGTATGCAATGTTGTATATTGGATGTTGAGGTTCGGTCATAAGAAAAAACTCTTTTTAAATTTCTACCGACTTTTCGGCAAATTTATTGCCTTCTTCAGGGTCTGTACAAAGGTTTTAATCCAAACAATAAAAAATAGAAACAACATAGAATATGAACTTAAAATAAATATTTTCAAAATAAAAGTTTTTTTAAAATAAACTAATAAAAAAATTTTATTTTGAAAATATTTATTTTAAGTTCATATTCTATGTTGTTTCTATTTTTTATTGATTTACATTAAAACCTTTGTACAGACCCTGAAGAAGGGAATAAATTTGCCAAAACGTCGGAGAAATTTAAAAAGAGTTTTTCTTATGACCGAACCTCAACATCCAATATACAACATTTATTTTAATGTGTAACCGGTACACAAACTGGGATCAGTGTGAATGCGGAATGACAACTTATGAGTTCCTGACAAATATAAAGGTTGGATTAAATTAAAAGGGGAGGGAGTTGGCAAAATTAGGTGCCAATAAGGTGGGACCGATTGATTTGAATAAATCTCCAGGACTTTCTCTTTAATCAGACGACTCCGGAGAGCGGCACGTGTGTGAAGCTTGAAGACCTTGGTTTCATTTCTCCTAAGAGCCAAACCAAAAAGGCCGCGTTTATATGTACTGTGCCATTTTCTTTTCTTCGTATCATAACCTACAGAGATCGCCTTTAGTTGGGCCTATGCAGTGTTTAAGCTTCTTTAAACAATATAGGCCTTCTTAAATCTTGAGTGGCCGGTAATTAGGCATCTTAATAATCTTAATGGCACATGACCTTGTTTAATATAGTTAGCTGGTAAACATTTTCGTATGGGTCTCTCACTTACAGTTTCAACTCTCAGTTCTGATACATGATGTGCACCAATGTTTGGACAGCTCTGTTCAATAGGTTGTTTTTGTTAGAGCTTCACAACTAAATGATAAAAATATCTTGATTTGGTACCATAGACTCGCCAGAATGCACTAATCAATCCACAATAAGTTTTGAACTAACCTGATAGACTTGTATTTGTGCATTATTTTTATTTATGCCAATGAAATAATTATTTCTTTTATTAAACTACATCTTTTTTTATAGATCTGAAGGTAGGAAGTGATAATCCCGAAATATAAGGAAATGTCTAAAGTTTATTATAGTATTTATGCGACTAAAACTATCACAAATATTATGAAAAACATCAAAATATGAATGAAATGAAACAAATCATTCATGAATACAAATTAAAGTCATTTTTGATATAGTATTATATTTTCATAACTCGATATAATTAATGCAATTCATACGTATTTCATCGAATACCCAAAATGAAGTAAAGAACATTATTTTA
Organism: Triatoma infestans; assembly: GCA_011037195.1. NCBI lineage: Eukaryota > Metazoa > Arthropoda > Insecta > Hemiptera > Reduviidae > Triatoma > Triatoma infestans. The sequence goes on along the minus strand of JAAEAF010003154.1, from coordinate 122,160 downwards.
CATATCCTGTTAAATCAAAAGGAAGTTTAAATTTACAATTTATTGTCTTTACATTAATCTGTGTATTGATTCTTCTTGTATTTGTGAGCGAAAACGTGTAAATTAAATTAAATAAAAAGGCAAAACCGTTCTTATTTCCACACTGCATGTTAACTGCAATATTGAAAGGGTCAAACAAAAGTAGTTAATATTAATTTAAAGATTGAAATATAATGTAAACCTACAATACAAATACTATGCTTTTACTACAAAACATTTTTTTTTTTAAACGAGGGTTTCATTTGAATAAAAAATAAATAAGTTACATACATGTATTTTCAGTATAACAGCCAGCAAAAAAAGAAAGAAATTCTGCAATTAAAGTTTAAATCAAGATGACTATTTCATTCTATCAAATATACAAAGCTATCAAATCAACGCAGTACAACTGCAATACATAAAATTTATCTGGTATTTTATCGGTCGTAGCATGCATATTTATAGTTTTCCTGGCCGGTTTCGGATTCACATCCATCGTCAGAGTGAAGTGAACTCTCTATACACGAACTTGGTGAATTTACTCTGACGATGGATGAAAATCCGAAACTGGTCAGGAAAACTATAAATATGCATGCTACGACGGATAAAATACCAGATGTTATCCAACATTATTCAACTCCCCCATCCACATATTCAACATAAAATTTTTATAAGCTTCTCGACTAAGAAAAAAAAACAAACAATGAAGTAAGATAAATGAAGATAAACTAATTAATATTCGTTCAAGGATGTATCTCAAAAACGGAATATATTATAGGTTTACATCTCTTACTGGACCTATTCTTTAGTAAAGGTGGAGGATCTTAAGCTATGTCCTTTTAAGGGTTTGGTCTGATTTGTTCGGTCTGTGGTGAAACTTAGATGGGTAAAACCTGGGCCTGGACTTTTGTTCCAGACCCCGTAGTTGTTATTCTTTAGGGGTACCTATATGGGCCCAGGGAGGCTTTGGATAGCGTAGGGTTTCGCCCTCCACTTTCTTGAATAATAATTCTTTAGTAAAAGTATATTAGCTATAAATAAAGAGTTACTGTACTTCGCTCTTCAAAATATAATAATTATGAAAATTTGGGGATATAAGAGAAGAAACATACGTTTAATACGTACATAAAAAGACTGGAGTGGTGATATGTCCTTCGAGATTATTGTAAGTTTCACGAATTCACAAAAAAAAAAAAACAACTGATGCTTGAAAAATTATTTTTACAAATATTAAATACCCTTTAGAATTAAACAGAAAATAAAAAGAAGTTCAAATAATAATAATAATAATTGGTTAAAACTAGAAAACATAGGTAACAAGATAGAGAATGTATCAAAGATATTTTTCCCAGATATATTCTGAAAACAAAACTTCATGTACTTCATACACACTTGAGTATGGAACAAGAGTTATAAAAAACAATTAATTTAATTTTGCGTTAAATAACAGGTGTTTTTCTAAAAACAATCAAATATAGAAAATAAAAAGTTAAATTACAAATTTACACATAAATATGTATAAATAATAATAAATAGAAGTTCCACTGTACTGATTTAAATATTAAAATAGGAGATAATTTGAGAATGTTTTCAAATGAAAAAGAGATGATTACGTTATGATCGTTGGTTAATGCTTATTTATAAACATTTAATTATTGCTAGTAGTTAGTTTATGATTATAGAGACAAAATATTTTAAAACATAATACTCTACTTTAATTCTATTTATACATTTTTGCGATTATAAGTCAACTTTAAACATTTATCTAACTTAAAGTTGGTGTGATAACATTTAATCTTTAGTGATTAAAAAACACTTTATCTTCCTCTCTACAGTTTATAACTACTTTATTAATTGATTGTCAAGGTATAATTGGCGTATTTACATATCGTACTTCGGAATTTGTTGAACAGTATTGCAATTTCTTTCTAGTACAACAGATATATTTGATTAGAATGGATTCTACAAATAAGTCCATCAAAAAGCAGCAAATCCTTGCAAAAAAAAAAAAAATGTGGAAAATCTAATTAGCTTCGTCATCAAAGCTTTTTCCCGAGATAGTAAATTAGGAACTAGGAAAATTTAATGGCTTATCTTTAATGCTATTTAGCACTGGGTCTCACATGAGTAAACGGATAATGAAATATAAATAATAAATCAAAATGATGTCTCACTTGATTTATTGTTTCAATGTAATGATCCAAATATTTTTTCTCACAAAACATTTTAAAAAATTGATTTTATTAAGTTGTACAATTCATTGTATTTTCTATAATATATAATAGAAATAAAATATTCTTTAATAATTTCTTAAATAAAATATGCCAGAGAGTAACTGTTATTCAATAATTGAATAATTTAAGATTCATTTGAGAATGATAAAGAAGTATTTATACAAACCAACATACGAGCGTAATTCCTGTACTATAAATTTTAGCTACTAGGATGTTTGTTGTACATGGATCTTATAATTTTATTGCATATTATATATATATGACTGAATCTATTATGTACATTTCATGTGCATTAATGTAATCTAAAAGAGGTTGAGGATGGAATATATTTCCTGGCAGTCTGCCATTTTTCAGAATTAAATATTTTAATGCGAAAAAATTAAATAATAAAAAATTAATTGAATATCTAAACGGAAAAAATTGGACTCTTTTATTATAATTATATATAATGAAGCTTGGCAAAACAAAAACTTTCTAATAAAAGGATTCAATATTACTATGATTGAGTAAAGTTATGTTTAAAAAAATTACAACAGTGAATTTGATTATTTTTAAAAATATGTTGTTTTATTTGATTTAAGAAAAAAAACTCATGAACTCCTGGTAGACGGTAATATATGCCAGAATTAGACATTTAATTTTGTAAAATGTATTTTTTTTTTCTTTGTATAAAATAAAATAATTTACCTCCTATCTATTAATGTATTGCGAAATTATATGATAATGACTGTTTTGAAAGTTCAATTCAACTATTATTCACTATAGACCAAGAAATGAATCATATTTTCTTTATCGTTTATAATCTGCTTATTAATAAAAATAGAAATATTTGCATATTAATTATTTGAACTATTTACAGAATTTAATATGAAAACCTTAAACATGCTGACAATGTAAAAAAACTGTATCGCGCACTTCGGGCCTGTTTTAATTGATTAAAATTACTCTTTCGAGATACTTGTTTGCTCCAAATGATTCTTACAAATCTTTTATCCAAATAATTGTTCCAAAATCGAAGAACTGAGATTTTTTTTAAATGTCACACTTCACAAATATATAAAACACATACTATCACATAAATTAAAAATTTCCCATAATCCAAATGAGCACACTCGAGATATTTTCAAATTTTTCAGTTATTTTTCTGTGTGAGGCAGAGGTTGAACGCATTTTTCCATTTCTTTACTGTCTTGTTCCTCCCTCACGTTTGTTCCTTTTCAATGTTTTTTTCTTTTTTTTAGCATTTTTCCAATTGTTGACAGGGTGATTCTCGCTGGCACTGCTGAAATGTCTTCACCTTAGCCTATTTCTTTAGTTTTTACTTTTTCTACAGTTCAAAGAGAAGAAATATTACAATAGTGCCTGATTTTCAGATCAATTTTCATCGAAAATATATGTTTTGGAAGACCAAATATGAAAAACATGCTTCATCTCTAAAGATTTATATGAGTCTAAATAAATTAACAAAATAAAACAAAAAAAAACGCTAAAACATCAAGTTTATCCTTGGCATCATCGGTGGACTTAACATTAAGTTTACTTCAATCTTGAGGATATAAATTAATTAAACTTGGTATACTTACCACACAAAATAGGTCTTTCACTTTTAATAGAACATTTCTCTGGAAAATTCTTGTACTACGGGATAATTAATATAACAGATATGATATATAAATTTCAAGCTTGAATACCACAGTAGGTAGAAAAGTAAATAAAAGGAAGTAATGCCTACTTTATATAATATTTTATTGATCGCTTCCTTCAATATCAAAATATTAAAACAAAGTATATCAAAATAAAGTACTGCTCATCGCCTTGGAAGCACCATGGTCGATGCGGAACGAACAAATTAATAAGGAGCTGGAAATTTCTAACAATCTTAGCAACTACACAAGCTGGAAAAGATCACCAACTCGGACGAAAAACTGCCCGACAACGACTAAAACCAAAACCACCCCTAACGTACTCCATACTCCAAGACTTAAACTATTAATATATAGTTAAAATGTACATTGTTTTGTATTATTTATATATTTATATTGTAAAGTAGAAATAAGCTGCCGGGCAAATAAAGATATTTTTCTTCTTCTTATTGATCGCTTTCAGAGAGTACAGCTTTCCAAATGGTTTGGGTAAACTATGTGGAGATACTGTACTATCACATCTGGGCGTTTGTTGAGACTATTCTTTAACAGTGGTAGTCAACAATAATTCTAACTGTACAATAAATGTGAAGATGGACGAACGCCAAACATCGTTAAAAAAAAAAAAATGAAGCAAGGTGAGAGGAACAAATTCTGAGTTTAGTTTCGTTCGTTTAATTGTTGCACAAGCATAAATTATAAAAAAAATATTCCGGCACATTTTTTCATCAAGAAGTTCATGCACTTCTTGCTTGCTCTCTAAATGAATATTTATTTTAAATTCGCTTCTGTCATTTCATCTAAAACTTTGGCGATTGTATTTTAATTCATTTACAATCTTCTTATACCAATTATTCTGATAATTCTGATGTCTACTTTCTCTCTTATACTGATATGCAAAATACATAAATCCACCAAAAAGGAATGTTGGTGGGCAAAGTAATAAAAACTATATCACTTACCTTGTAAACTGTCTAGGAGGTAGGTGATGAGCTTGCTGGTCCCATTCGGCTCGTGATAGAGTTTGAGGCATTCCTTGCTGAGTGGGTTACCATTAAGTCCGAGAACCTGTAGTTGAAATAGTTTACCAAGTTCGTATGGTAAAACTCGAAGTTGATTGTGGTTCAGCAACAACTCCCTACAATAAAATTGAATATTATTATCTCTAATTATATGGCTAGAAAAAATTATTTACCATGTAAAAAACAAATGAAATGCTATATGATATATAAAAGATAATTAGAATAAAAAGAAAGTATATGCAATTTTATTCCTCCTGAATATAATCTCATTTAAGAAGAATATTTATAAAAATTCAAATAAAATTATCTAATCAACGGAATGAAAGTTTATAAATTTAAGGGCCACTAAACTTCATTAAATAATACTCAATTGATCTATTTGGCCGAAACCACTCAATTCATTTCCCCCTAAAGTTATGGAACAATCCATCATTACACTCAAGTTTCATTACTGGATTATTCTTCAAGATATTGAACTTGATGACGAAACTAGGCGCAACTTCTGATTAAGCAGAGTAAAGTAGAATGTATTTCTATTCTATTCGACTACTCCTTATATGTGCATGGCAAGGGCACATTACTTCGCATTGCAACAAATTTGTCGGGAAGGAATTCTTTGGAATTCCTTCTTTTTCATGTATGGGCATTAAGAACCAAGGCATGAACTTACCAAATACCAATTTATCTACAGTATAGAATCTTTAATCCTGCTTGAAGATGTTTTCTCTGAGTTTGTTATCAGACTCAGCCTGCGTCTTCTTCTTTTTTCCAAAGCAGACAGGTTTAGAGGTATTTGTATCTTATAGTGGTTCAGAAAGAATAGCAACAAAAAAGGTTGGCTTTACCTTTCTATTTTCGCAAAAACATACAGACTGATTCATTTCATGATAACTTCATGACAGGAATAGTAGTATTGCACTATGAGCGAAACTTACAATGATGAAACCTAACACTTCTACAAAGTTTTGCCAAAACCATTTTGACATGTGATGGATGAATATCCAAAACAGGTGAATTATGAGAAAAAGAAGCAAGCTGAAAGGAAAACTCAACAAAATCAAGCATATTATCCAATGATTTATTTTCTTTCCTTCTCACATCTTATCCCATGTCTAATTTGGCGACAGGGCAAAACCAAGCCGCTCTAGTGATCATCATATACTGCATTACCATGGCCCAGTATTAAAGCATACTTTTTTAGGTTAGATAAAAGCACTGAATATACATGGCAAACATAAGTGTAACCGCCCCGTATAATCCATTACGTGCTGCCATAGCACCAGCCTTAGAATTAACTTAGGAATTTTGAAAACCATCATGTTCAACATTACTTTCACAACTATTAATAATAATTCACTGTTAAAGTGATTAAAATACTGTTTATTCATAAAATAAACTGTCGACTTCATCAATTGGCTATTACATGAAATTTAGTTATAAGTTATTTGCAAAACTCAACGGTGAACTGTAGGGTTCCACTTAACTATTAAATGTACACATTATAATTTTAGTATTGGTATATTTAATATTGGTTTTAGTATATACCGATTAAAAATTCACGTTTCTAGCTTTCATATTTTCAACATTCTGACCGATTCCATGTTCAGTAGAAATCACACGAAGTCCTTCCAATAAAAAGAACGAAAGAAACCAACTTATCAATATAACAATCACTAACATTGAACAAACAGGTTCGAAAAGCTTTCCTTACATACACGCTTGAAAAGCGAAAATTTCTGTAAGCTACTGTTGGTGGCCATCATTAACTGTTACTCAAAGAGAGAATGTTCCTATAATTACAAAATTCGGACAATTACTGTACTGTTAATTATTGCGTATGAAATTATTATTATATTATTATTTATTTTTTCACTTTCATTTTGGACTCCACCCAAATGTTGCGGGCCCCGTGCAATTGCACTGCATCGCCGGTAGAGCCGGCCCTGATCATAAGTCTCCTAAAGAGAGAGGATGACAGCTGGGATGAAATTTTGATCATTTCTGCAACTTCCCCATATCAATATGCAAAATCAAGCTAAGAAATGGAAGAACTTTACGTATAACTCACTTTTTCTAAGAAATAGTTACAATTATGCAAAATGCCTTCGGTAATGTTATTAGTGAATTATAATGAAAAGTAAGGGAGATCTTTATTAGTCCTTATTTTATTTCTAATTTTTATGGACACTAATAAAAAGACGAATGAAATTGTAATTTCTAATACTAAAAACATAATAAAAATATTAATGTTCCTTAAAATGAGACTGTCTACGAAAATGGGGTTTTTATGTAACTAAAAATATTGATTCGACAACAGTAAACTCTTGTGATTGTATGTACTCTTGTGTTAGTGAGTTGTATACATTTTTTTTGTAGATTATTTTAATTAAACAATAGTTCCAATTAAGTCATCTATTTATAAAATCTTTTGTCATAAACAGCCTGATAAGTTATATACAAAACCTCTGTAAAATTGATTACCCAATTATATAACAATTCTGGCAAATAATACAATGTAATCATTACCCCTACCATTTTATTCTATTAAAATTACCTGAGGTAGATGAGCTCCCCAAGCTCTGCGGGCAGACTACGTAATTTATTGCATGAAACGTCTAATTGTCGCAGATTTACTAGCCTACCAATATCAGGTGGTAGCCTACTAAGGCAATTATCATTCATATAGAGGCTAGTCAAGTGTGTCCATGACCACATCGCAGAACCCAGGTTCCGGATAGCCCCTGAAATAATAAAAAAAAAAAAAAATTATTAAAAATTATGTTATATTATTTCAGTGCAAGATTATAAAATGTATGCTTCCTTAATTACGATTAGAAAAGATATTATCTGTATATATAATTATAATCAGGTTAGTTATAAAATTCAAACAAAATGGGTATGGTTCTGGTATACAAATAGACCGTATTTAATAAAAGCAACCACTGACATTTTTCTGAAAAATTAATATTACATTCAGAATCAAGTTCAGTTTATTTTGTATTGTTGGAAAAAGGTCTAAATGAAAATAACTGATTTAAAACAAACGAAATTTTTCTGTATTCAACTTTGTTGGAGTTAGTTACAGCACTTTATAATAACACAACCAGTAAGTAAATGAATGAAGGGCTGGTACACTTTTGTAACTGGGGAGCCAATAGTAAAACAAAAAAGAACATTAAAAGCGATATGAAGGGCAAAAAAGGGATAACAATCAATAAGGAAAATAAAAAACATTTTTTAATTATTAACTCTTTTTGATATACATTTACATATGTGAATTATACGTTGTAAAACGATCCAAATAATAAATTCCTAAAATAATTTGTGCAAACAGGGCCGTTTTTTTGCCAGAAAAAATTACACAAATACAAAATATTTTGAACAACTGTATATAGCTCTCAATAAAGAAAAGCTAACTGAAAGAAAAACAGGTAGCTTCTATAAAATAAGCTATTCTTATTTCTTCATTATCTCAAATTATACAAAAAATTGCTTACTTCCATTGTAAAACTGATTCCAATTTTACTGTATTGAATTCAAATATATGTGCATTAAATGCATCTAAGACTTAAGAATTCGTATATTCAAAAGAGAACATTAAAAGTTAACAATTTAATAGAGGGCATACTAAAGAAGGATAAGTTTAATCATAAAGAAAATCACTGGAGCAGTATTCGCCAAAAATTTAAAAAAAAAAAACTAGTAAAATGTTTCTTTTGGCTGATGAATTTTGAGAACATTTCCAGTCAAACCGTTGATAATACTTAAATAAAACAAATTTGGACCCACGCGATTTTTCGTTTTCGTGTTCTGCCGTTCACTGAATTGCAAAACATCATTTAATAAAAAACATTTTCCTAAACAGGGGATTTCAAAACACTTATTATCGATATAAACTTAACGTTATGAAAGACCTGTACATCATTTCCATGTTAGCCCATAAAGAAGAAAGAACTAGGCATGACTAAATTGAAAGGATTCATTAATCTTATAATAAAATTAATATTAAACTTCTAGTATTTAAGAATTTATTGAAAAAATAAATTTTAAAAATATATTAAGCTACGATGGATATCCTAGAAGTTTATTGGATTATGAATCTTTCAAACATGCCAACCTTTAAACCATTTTGGAAAAAATCTGCATAGAGCTGGATTAGCAATATGAGCTAGATGGATCACCAATCTTTCATAAATTCTGACATGGCTTCTTTAGGATTATTGTTAGTTTTAGGACAAGACCATTAAAGTATGTAGCTATCTAAAAGCCAGAGCAATAACCATGAAAAGTTTTCCAAAACCTATATAATTTCTAAACTATAAACCGGCAATCTCAAGTTGACACGTACAGGAGTAGATATCTGGAGGTTATCTTCAAAAGCGAATTATACCTGTTATCTCCATTTCCGACCAAGTACTTTTCTTGCCTGATGCTGCATCCTCCGGGGACATGATTGTATGCTTTCGCCTTGAATTAACATTTTCCACTTCCTTTTTTTGCATCCGCGACATTGTAAAAACTGAAATATATGAATAATTTGTTAATTAGCATATAAAAAACCAACAAACTAAAATGAAAGTTTATTGTCATCGTTTTAATTCATCAAAACACTTCATGTATCCCCCCAAAAAATCAAAAGATCATGCAAAATATATCATAATATTTAAAATATTATATAACAAAATAAGTTCATTTTGTCTCGAAATTAAGCATCTGAATTTTATTTGCAGATCAAAAAATAGATATATAATTGCAAAACTTACATACAACCGATTCATTTCTGTTATGATAAAACATTGAAATTCTTATTCGAATCAATTTATACAAACCTGATCATTTTTGTGACAATAACTTGCTATCTAAAGATTTTATTTAATATAGACTTTTAAATCGGAACGTCTGCTTAGTCCTCATATAACTATTTCCGTAACCATCTGTAACCAGCAGGAATTGTACTTTCGTTTTATTTTGCTCCAAAAGAAATATTTATGTCAAAATATGTTTTGATAATTATAAAAGTCATTTTTGTACAGAGTAATTTATACTTTTTAGGACATAAATGGAATGTTTCTAAATTTTCTAAAAAAATGAGTTGCTCCAACTCATAGAGAGTAATAACAAAAATACTCCTTATATATACATCAAAATTTGAGTAAATCTATTAATCCAAGCAAATAAACAATGTGTGCAGTCATTTGTCAATCAAAGACTCGAAGTTGATTTTGTTTTATTAATAAAAAGTATATTGCTAAAAAGAATATCATCCATACAAGAATGAAACAAAAATATCAGCAGCAAATCATCATGCAGTTGTTGTGCAACGGAGTACTTTCACTAAAGTGCAACTTAGATAGTATGTATTAACAAAAGATATTCAGAACTACTCATTTATCACAATCATAACTGCCAGTCTTCAAAAATAAATAATCTTATCTCTTGGGAACTTTTCTTAATTTCATTTTAATTTCTCTAGATCAAACTGATTATTTTTTCTAACATCTTCAAGTTAACTAATGAATAAAAATTGAATGTTGAAGCCATATTTTGGATATTTTTTAATTACTACAATCTGATATATGACAATATTTGCAGAAGTCTGGGGAAAGATTAATATATAATATACAAAAGCAAAATTACTTAGAAATTACTAAAATTAATGTGTATTTCTGAATTCTTGACAATTATAATCAATTCTAAAACTCAAAAGAAAGAGGTCCAAAAAATTTATTGAATATTTCTACTTGAAGAAAATGTTATTAACCACTTCGCCCAAAAAGGCAAATGAAAAATATGATGTTCAATCTTCAAAGATTGGCCAGTTTTTTGTGTAAGAATTTGAACAGATCTAGATCTATAAGTAGAGTAAAACTTTGAAGTAAGTAATTTCAAAAAGTATTTTGTTCTTTTAATTTCTAACATGTGACTCAATACTATTGAAGATCTTGGACGTAGGATATGGATGGCATGTGAATGGTCAGATTAGTTTAGTTGCTTAAGGTTGAGGAGACCAATTTTCTAAATTTCTTCAAAACAGTTTATCTCCAATTATCCATCCATAGCTTAGTCCATATAATAAATTGGCACTTTCGTTTCTCCTATCATATAAATTATGTCCCCCAACATGATGAAAATATGGAATAACTAATTAGAACAAAAGAAAGATAAACAGAAATACCATTTCATTGCACTTTGCATTACAATTAGTTTTAACCTCCTTTAGAATAAAAAGCTGATGTAAAACCATATTTTTGCTTTTAAATGATTATATTAATTCTTCTTACTACATGTTTATACTGCACAATACTCAATCCTTCAAATAACTGATGGTCTAGATCCAAAACTGTAAAAAAATACTGAGAATTTGATTTGCTTTATCCTTCCCAACCAGTATGTATATAATATTAGTTCTGCATACTTTATTAAATCTATAATATATAAGAATGTGACGATTTGAAAGACCACATTTACTGAAAGCTTTTAATTTGAAAAATGAAAAACTTAAAAAGGCCGAAGCAAGAACTGATTGGGAAGAAATTCAATTAAGTTTGAAATTAACTGGATAACTAAATTCAACTTAATAACTTAAAACAATTATCCATTTTCAAAGAAGGGGTTTCAAACTGTGTAAAAACAAACATTACGTTCCTATCACGCATTAATAATTAGAATATCAGAGCAACAGATATTGTATGTCTAGATTCATTACAAAAATATTTTCACACCCCATAATTAAGCATTAGAAGCCTATTGTAAATATAATATTTACATCAACCCCACAGATGCAATAAAACCTGGTGGAGAAGGTTAGTTTGGGGGAGGAGGTATCTTTCCATATTTTGTTCTAATTATTATGAATTAAAACTATTTATTCTTAACCCAAGAATGTGTATTTTATGAAATAATATTTTCACAGAAACAGCAAAAAGTCTGTGTTTACATTTTCTTAACCCAACTGTTGAGTACCAACATTTTGATGAACTTCGTAGTATAAGCCAAGATGCAAACAACTATTTCAAATATTTGCTGATAATAAAGCACGCATACTGGACACTCTTACTTATAATGTTTATCTAAAATTTTTGCAATATGAATATAATAGCCGTACGCAAAAAGCAAACACTGGTAAAAACTTCCTAGCTACTAATAGTAATTGTGTTAAAATATGTTACCTTCATCTACCTCCAGGGATTCAAAAGATGGTTTAGAAATGTTGCAGATATTAACACGATTACCGAGTTTACACGCAAGTAAACAAACCACTAAAAAGAAAGAACACAAAACCCACGGCCAACTAGCACTCACCAAAGAAATCTCCCGTTGGAAAACACTAACCTACAAGTCCAATACGTGAGCACCATCTTCCAGACATTTCTAAAACCAAGCACCCCCAACATTTTTGTCTAACTGTGGAACTAATTTTTTTAAAATTGCATAGCACTTGTTTTTCATGTTTCTGTAATTATTACTTTTTTATTTTATTTTTTATATTATTAAATCCTTTTACTGAATAAAGCCATTTAAACGAAATAAAGCTCTACATAGATTTAGTTGGTAGACAGAAAATGTATTCTGAGTACAAACAAAGTACATCTTATAAAGATTTTAAAAAGATCTTTAAAAAATTTCTTTACAAAAGAATAAAATATTGATTAGATTTAGTTATAATTTATTCTGTAAATAATATTTCATTCACTGGCCAAGACACATATTTCAATATAACTAGTTTAGCTTTTTAGAATATTCAAGCAATTAATTTTAATTCAGCAAATGAACAGATTTTATAGAAAATTATGGTTTTATATGGCACTTTTGTATTAATATAATTCAACTTGTATAATCCCAAGAAAAACATTTTTATTTACAAGTCTTAATTCAAGGTCTGAACCAAAAATTCTTTTTTTTTGCTTTTGAACCTTGAAAAATTCTAATGTGAAACACTAAATGCAATTATTACAATTATAACCCAAATTTTCTTGATGTTATTAAACATTTATTTGCTTTACCTTTTCAAATCAATTATAAGTGATGGGGGTCTATATTTAGTAACTGTTGTGGTTGGTTCCGCAGAGCTGGAAAGCATCAGAGATATTTTCCGTGATAGCCTGCTTCTTTTTGTGGTCATCGACCGGTTTCGGGCAAATAATATATGTTATCACACTGTTTGACAATAAACATTCTGATGCTGGGCGAACGCCCGAAACCGGTAGATACCACAAAAAGAAGCAGGCTATCATGAAAAATATCTCTGATATATTTAGTAATTTGTTGGTTCTTACGACATATGAGCTACCTAATAAATATCTTATTCGACGCTCCAGGAGCGCCTTCATCAATCCCGCCAAAACAGGTAATGACAGATCCGCAGACCCATCCTAAGCTCAATTTTTCTTTTAAAAAAAAGTGCTGTTAAGCTATGTACTAGTTAGCATTTTAAGTTTATAGAAACGCTTCACAAACTAGCTTCAAATATTATTGATAACCTCAGAAACCTATTCGGTAAAGTCACACTTCAAATTAACCGATTTTCTTTAAACTAGGAATTTTAGTAATGCCCATATAACAAAATAGCAATTTGGAGAAAAGATTAACAATAGTGCAGCTGTCCAGGGCTTTAAAAACCAATTTTCCTGGAAAAATTATTCAAATAAAAGTCTTAAGCCTTAATGTATGCAGTTAGAATGCAAAGATTAAAGAAAATAATGAAAAAAATGTAATGACGAGCATACAAACTTTAGGATGACGGAATTTGTTCAGAATTTCTTGACAGGTCTAATAAGTAATATCTAATGGGTATATTAAATTTTACCTGCCTGGATTTTTCTTTAAGTTTATTGAGATTGATTTTTTATTTATTTTCATTTTCGGGTGAAAACTAATTTTAGAAAATTTGATACCATAAAAATATTTTCTCTTAAAACAGTAAAAGAAAATAATGAAATTATTAGTACTTCCCTGTCTGGCTCTAATCCATAATCTGAACACCTGAGTTGATTTACTTTGATCTAATATTGAACGAGGATTTTTCATTATTATTAGCTTCCAAATATTGTGAAGATTTATACGACGGCTTTCTGGAAGCTGGTTTTACTGGTGGAATCTTAACAAGTCTAATTTCTATGATGCAAAATATGCACTTCGAATTATAAAATATCCAGCTGATATAATGGTTCTTTATATTGTGGAAATGACACTATTAGTCTAGAGAATGTACTGGATATGATATAGTTAGTTAGTTGTTTCAAATAAAAATGAAGGTTTATATAATTTATTTATAAGTTTAAATAAAATCGATTTTGATTTCATTAAAGAAATTACGATAAAAAAAAAAAAAAATCAGTTTTTGATAAAACAGAATGGAAATGTTTACGAGAAAAACAGGGTGATTATTATTATTATTTAACATTCTAGCTTCCCCAGAACTTTTGGACAATATTCTCGAGAATAATTTTCTCGGACAAATATTCAAATGAAAGTAATAAGTCTATATAGGGAAGGGATTAGCTCAGAGGTAGCGTATTGGACTCTCGCGCGGAAGTCCCGGATTCGAGACTAGTGCTGCCCTTTAGATTTTTCTCTAAGGGACCTCTATAGCTCACTGTTCGGTGATGGACAGAGTGACAATAAATATTGACGCGCCTTAAAAAAAAAACAACTAAATTACCAGTTAGTTTACCAATTTTGAATAAATAAATACATTTCAAATAAAATTCTTGTATCCATTTTTAGAAAATTGCGATAAGCTAAAAAAAAAAATGCAGGAAAGTCGCAATTCCAGTTTGATTCGACCTTCGTGTCAATAGTCTTGAAATATAAAAAAAAATCTGGTGTGAAACATTCGATATCGAAAATTTGACACGATTACAATTCTTCCTCTAACAGTAGTTAGAGAAAGTAAACATATTTAAAGAAAAGTTGTTGGTTCCTAAGTTGTTTTGTTTAGAGATATTTTGTTCTTTCTTCCTATCATTCTACCTCTCTCTCTCTCTCTCTCTTTCTCTCGCTAGCACACAACCCCATAACACTCAGGAGGTGAGAGAGGGAGAAAAACCAATTGCAAAAATTTTTTTTCGTTTTCGAGATATATTAATAACTATACTTCAAAATTAGAGATGATCTCAATATTTGCTCTCATAGTAATAACGGAAAATTAAAAAATGTATGCACGAGATGGTTTGTTAATTTCTAAACTTTACGGCATCCTGTGTTGCAACTCAATTTTTCGAGCGTCATTGATTTCATTTTGTTTTTTCATTACAAAGATCAGATTTTTTGCTTTTGTAACGAAAATAGTCTTCATCTTCACATTAGATTTTTAATGAGAAAACATAGAAGGCAACCCGAGTAACTGTACATATTAAAAATTAAGTCGACGAAGAGTCTGCAGTGCTCAAGAATCCCTGTTCTTCAAAAAAATACGGAGAAAAAAGAATTGGCAGAGTTGTAAAGCCCCCAGAATAAAGAATGGTAGGAAGATATGATGGGCTTGGTTCAATCAATAATATATTGGCAATAGATAGCATGTAGAAGCCAATAATTATTAATGAGGCCAATAAGTTTCGTTTTTTCCACCTTCCTTTTTGAACTGGTTAATTGAAAAAGAAGACCGAAAATAAATAAATAAACCTTTTCCTTTTGTTGTTGGAATTAGTTTATCTCTAATTCTCTAAAAAAATCTCAAGTACTATAATAAAATATAATCTTTATTTCCAAAATAAATACATGGTAGGCTTGGACAACTCAGTATGGAATGATTTTTGCTTTGCCCTTGCAGCCACCACAACTGCTTGGTGAGCATGAATATATATATGTTCCAATATAGGTTCCGAAGACAAAGAGAAACCAGCAGAAAACCAAGAACGCAATCGTGCGAAGAATCCAACAGTGCCGTTGGGACCCTTGTTCTGCAGGCGGGGTTCCTTGCATTTCGTTGCAGCCACCCCCTGCTTGTGTCGACGGAAGCGTTTGCGGCGAGCGTCCACCAGACGTGCGGCTTCTTTCCTGGCAATCGTGGGCAATGGCAGTGGCGGCATTACTATACAATGTACCCATGGTTTGAATTCAATAAAAAAAAAAAAAAAAAATCCTTAGAAACTGTACAAATTTTCTTTAACTTGTAATAAGTAAATGTTGCTTTAGAATGAATGAACAAAGTAAGCCATTAAAACTATCAAAATTTGTTAGAAAGAGTGTTTAATTTATAGAGCTTTTAATATTTTTCGAAGCTTTCGATGTAAGTCTTAGAAAAGAATTTCTCTCAATGTATGTTATAACATAAATAAATATTGGTTGTTTATTTTTGTAGGCTGCTAAACTCTTGTTTGATATTATGGGTTGTTTTCAACTCCAATGATTAAAATACAGAAAAAAATGATAAAATACAGAAAAATAACTAATTTGGTAAGTAACTTGCTATTAATTTGTGGACGCTAATAATTATTATAATAATTTGCTAAAATCTATGTAAGTCATAAAAAACTGTACCTTATATTACTTCTTTCAAATTGTATATTAATTACAGATATGAATTGATTTGATAAAATAGTACTACCTGTTTGAAAATGGCAAGCGTATTGCTGAAACGTCACAAGGAAAAACAATGTTTTTATATATTTAATTAATATATAATAAAGAAAATTCAGGCTGAAAATTGGTTCATAATCATTGGAGTTGAAAACAACCCATAATATAAAATAAATAAATATACTTTTCCATGATTAAAGTCAGCGCTGGCTTGTCCTTTTAGCAAAACTTTACAAGATTACCAGAAATGTGGATAAACATTATCAGTAGGCAGTTCTACAGTTCAAATATGATAATTGTTAGTATACAGAATAATACTAAACTTCAAATAGTATGAAATCTACCACTATCTTTCTTTCAACAAATTACGAATAACAATTTTTTTTATTTTCAAGAATATTTAATTATGTGTTTTACATGCAAATTAAAAAAATATATGTAAATATGAGGATTATATAAACAACTTACGGACATGATGACGGTTCTATCTGGACACATCTCAGTCTATCAATTTGATCTTTCACTAATTTTACAAATGTGCACTTAATTTTTCTAATACATGTTTTTTCACCTTCTGCATCAAAATTGTTCACTAATTCTGACGAGCATGGCGTACTCATACTTTGAACACTTCACCTGATAAATTACATTCATTAGATGTAGATGATATGTATCAAAAAGCCGTGATCTGATCAAAATATTTCTTTCAGTTAATTTGTACATATTGTTATGCTAAATATGATTTTCAAAATTTTCGTATAAGTTGTTATTATAGGAAAACACAATTCTACTTTCATGCTGTATAAAAATTAGAATCCATAGTATTTAATATATAAACAGATGTTTTGTTTATTATTAAGGGACAATTAAAAGTTATCTGAATTATAAAAATTCTGAAGTTTAACTGTGTTTAAATGTATTCTTAGAATACTCAAATTTAAATTGGAAATTATTAGAAAAGTAGTTACTATATTGGCAATAAACCTGTTTGTCAAAGAATTGCTGTACAACTCCATCCAGATTATATTTCCGGGAGAAAGGTTTAAGTAAAAATTGATAATCTTTTTCTGTTTTAGCAATAGTTATGTTAAAATTTCCAACAATGCTACATAATAACATATTTCCATAACACTGAAAAAACATCTGTAAAAAAATTAAACTTGAAATCTTTTTCTATATTCACAAAAAATGTACTTTAAAGTTCCAGCTTGGAGAAGTATGTTTGAAATGGATTTTTTTATAAAGTCGACATTAGATTATTAAGAGGTATATTGTAACTTATTTCATAATTTCATTGATTTTGAAGTTTTTGGCTAAATATTTCCACAATTTATAATTTTGAACAATAAACACAAAAGAGAGAAGAAAATTTTTTACTAATATGATTTAATTTTGGCAAAGACAACTCGCTTCAAAAACATAATATAGGTTCATTTCAATTATTAGTAATGTTAAGTGAAATATTCCAGTAAAATATTCATTAACATAACTGGTATAATTAAATAAAGATTGATTTCTCAAAAATGATTATATAAAGATTATTACGGTCAGTAAAGAAGAAGAAGCATGGATTTTCTTGTTTAAATGCGCTGTTCTTAATAAAATAACGCTCTAAATTTAATAAATTACTTTATATCTTGTGAGATGTAGCGAATTATAACAAAATCATCATATCATGGAAAGGTCAAGTAGATTATTAGATAAACAAGAGGTTAGAAAAGCCAGAAATTTTACTAGTATGAGTACAAATTTATTTCAAATGTTATTATCAACGTGAGTATATCAGAACATTAATTGAGTATTTCATAAGCTGGTAAGTAGTTGCAGTATCTAATATTGATCTGATTTTAGATCTAATCTAAATCTGATTTAGATTTTCTTAAAACATTGTTTTGTTCCAATTATTTCTGAACGTTTTCTTTAGATTATTCTTTCGTTGTGATTTAATTTTTTTATATGATGTTACTATTTCTGCCCTAAACAATAAATATTTGTAACTTTTGTTTTCATAATAAAGCTTATAAGCCCTTATTTTAATGTTAAAATTCAGTTCAATTCTCAATTTTGTCCAAATTCTATTTTAATTCACAAAACGTAAATATTTTTTTTTTTTTAGATGTTGCTGCTCTAAGAATAAATGCATATAGCATAATTTGTAGTTAATTAAAGTCCTGGCATTGTCCTTTCTGTTTCACTTCTACTGATTTCTGTTAATCTTGAATAAATATGTAAAGAAATTTCTTTTAATGTTAAAGATGTTTATAATAGGAACCCTTAAAGAACTGAACGTAGTTTTTTTTTGAACGCGCATCGACATCTATGGCCATTGGCGCCTATTGAACCTAGTCTTCTCATAATATTCCATCGTTTATAATTTTCTACTTTTTCTTATTGCTATGAGTGAGAAGTATTGCGATCGTGTCAAGTTTTGATATGGGTTTTGATTCTTGGGATTTCAGGATTAGTGTTTTGAGATCCCTTTACTACAAAGTAATTGTAGGGAGTAGTGTTTGTGTTTGTATGTTAAAACAAAATACCTAATAAAAAATCGCAAGAAACTCAAACCTGCTATTTCCATTAAACGTATGAAGTTTTGAAAAGAATGCTGTCTTTCTATTCAGTTGTAAACTAAATTGACGAAATTGTATAAAAACATTGTGAAGAATTATTCTAAGACTTAGCTTCATAATTAATATTTAAATTTTCAATATTTTGTTGAATTTTCAATGTTTTGCAAATAATATCAATGAAAATATCAACTTTGGAAATATTATCAAATTATGACTATTGTTTTATATAGATTACAACTAATATATCTTAAATATTCTGTATATTTTATATTGAAAAAATCCATAAAATGTTAGATTCTCAGCTGATCACTAGCTTAGTGAAACTTGTAAGTTTATTCCTCCAAAAACAAAGAGCTCTATTAAGCAAATTAGGAAGTTCATAGAAGTGAAAATTAAAACAATAGCAAAACAAACGGTCCTCGAAAAAGGGACAAGAAAGAAAACACCCAGCTCATTCGCTAAAATGAGCAACAGGAAAGAAGAAGCTGTAACCAATTGGGGACAAGAAGCTTTGGAAGATTATTAAGATAATATTAAAAAAAGTGAGTACACTCCTCCTATAGTTCTCAAAAAACTCAAAATCGAACAGTTAACAAATATTCCTAAATTAAATTCAAAAAGTAAACCAAGGCTAACCTCATTAGAAAAAGAAAAAATGCAGATCGACCAAATAACATTATCTTCTAACAATAATAAACCATATGTTTATAACGTACCACAAATTCCAACTCATAATAAATTCGCACCCTTATCCGACCTAGAAATAAACGAACAACAAACTAATAGTGCAACAAATAAATCAATAAAAATACCACCAATATTTAGAATGGGTACAGATAATTATCAGACAGTTATCCAAGAAATTGAAAACACCATTGGCTCATCTTTCGAAACTCAACTCTGCAAAAATAAATTAAAAATAATGGTCAAAAATTCAGAAGACTTTAGGAAATTAACAAAATTTTATGATGACAATAGCACCAAGTATTTTACATTCTTAAGCCCCGAGGACAGAAAATTATCGGTCATTATAAGAGGCATCCCATATTCAGTCCAAGACAAGGAAATACTAGAAGAACTGCAAGAAAATTATCCAGTTATTTCTGTAACCCGATTATTGAATAAAAAGTACGAACCACCTGTTCCAACGCCTTTATGTGCAGTCGTTTTAGAAAATAACGATCGAGGAAAAGCCATATTCCAGCTAACACGTCTTTACTATTCAGTAATTACTGTAGAACCCAGAAAGAAATCCAGCCTCATTCCACAATGCACTAACTGCCAGCAATTTGGACACACAAAAAACTACTGCCGGCTTGATCCTAAGTGCGTGAAATGCGCAGGCGATCACCACTTCTCAGTCTGCCCACACCGCCAGCTCCATTCTCCTAAATGTATTAACTGCAATGGAGATCATGTTGCCAGCTACAGCCGATGTGAAACACTAACTAATTTAATCGATAAGAAGAAAACACGCCATGCAAGACATAACGTAACTGAAAACAAGACCCTCTTTCATGACAGTCCATCCAGAATGAGCACTCAGCAAGCCTCACAAACTAAACAGGATTTGAAGGTAAATAATCCCCCCGATTCAGTACCTAACTACTGGACCCAAAGAAGAAAAATAAGCAAGCCGACACAACAAGACTCCACCAACATCTCTTCAGATTCTAATACTCCTGTAATCACTCTTATAAAAGACCTTCTCCTGCAAATAATCACTCCTATAATACCTCTCCTAAGACAGTTACTTACTGATTTGATTCAGACTGTCCTATTTCCTAATCATGAACCTTAGACAACTCTCTACAAATAACTTATTACTGGTAAACTGGAATGCCAACGGAATAAAAACACGAACCTCTATATTCTACGACTCCTCACTAGATACAATATAGACATAGGATGTATCACTGAAACACATCTCACTAGCACTGACCGACTTAAACTATCAGGTTATACCACCTATCGCACTGACAGACAGTCACGTGTAGCCTCAGGTGGAGTCGCTCTCTGCGTGAAAAGGACCATTAAACATCATGAATTTCCTCTACCTCCACTGGAGAACCTCGAGGCAGTAGCTATCCAAGTTAGCACAGACACTGGACCACTAATTATTATATCTGCATACTTGAAACCTAACTCTAGACTATTACAAGAAGACCTCCAAAGAATTTTCACACAAAACAGCACATTACTACTAGGCGACCTTAATAGCAAACACACATACTGGGGATGTCGAACGACTAATAACAACGGTACCAGACTACTGACGGCGACAGACAACCTTAACATACTAATCTCAGCTCCCGAAGAACCAACATTCTACCCCTCTGCACGCAGCCATCAACCTGACATACTGGACATCGCACTGTTACACAACATTAATATTCCAATATATTGGGATTCATTAAGTGAATTAGACTCTGACCATCTTCCAGTATTATGCAGGTTTCACTTACACCACAGCGCAGTGAACCACCGCCAAAACTAATAACCGGAAAGATAGAATGGGAAACATTCAGACACGACTTTACCAAACTTCTGACTATACCCAAACATTTCGGAACCGCTGACGATATCGACACATCGCTAGACCTACTCACACAGATAATTCACACAGCTGTACACAACTCTACCCATAAAAGGCAGAATAACAATAACAGACACAACTGGCTACCAGGACACATACTCAACCTAATTCATGAAAAAAACAGAATTCGAAAAGTATGGCAGAGGACTAGGAACCCGTCAGACAAGACCCACTTCAACCGACTAGCTAGACGAATCAAATGGGAACTTGACAATCACAGAATCTCCAGATACAGATCTTACTTAGAGGGTTTAACTCCGGGTGACTCTTGTCTCTGGAAAGAAACTAAAAGACTTCTTAATGATCATTGCCAGATATTCTCACTGCAAGTTGGTGACAGACTTGCAACGAGTGATGAAGAAAAATGCGAAGTAATAGCAACACATTTGGAAAATAAATTCACACAATCTCACCAGACAGACCAAGACACTGACGAACACATCAACCATGAACTGCAGCAACCTCATCACACCGTAGAGCTTCCTATCTCATTCACTTCCCCTTCAGAAATAACCTCCATAATCAAAGCACTTCCTAACAAAAAGACTCCCGGAGACGACATAATACCGAACATTCTCTTAAAAAATCTACCTCCGAAAGGTGTCGCTTTCTTAACTTCAATCTTCAATGCATGCCTTCGAATGGGTTACTTTCCTAAAAAATGGAAGAATGCAATAATAGTTGTATTCCACAAAGCCGGTAAACCAAAAAACGACCCGAATAGCTATCGACCAATTAGCCTACTAAACTCTCTCTCAAAAATATTTGAGAAAATAATCTATAGACGACTGTTAAAACATCTGACTGACACAAACGCAATTCCACCACATCAATTCGGATTCAGACCAAAACACTCACCAGTACATCAAATTAAAAGAATTACAGAATACATAGTACACAACTTTGAAAAAAGGAAACATACTGCAGCGATATTTCTAGACGTAGCCGCTGCATTCGACACAGTTTGGCACTCAGGACTACTCTACAAACTCAGACACACAAACGTACCTGACTACATTACTCAAATCATAGGATCCTTTTTAAGGGACAGAACATTTCAGGTAAGAGTCAACAACACATATAGTACTAGACGCCAAATTCTCGCGGGACTACCGCAAGGTGCAATCATCATCCCATACTCTTTAACCTTTTCTGCTCGGACATACTAGAACCAACTTCAGGTACTTTAGACACATACGCAGATGACACAATGATAGCATCAACTAACGACAACATTGACCAAAGCATCACTGACTTACAAACAGCTATAGACATCATTACAAAATGGTTCCAAAAATGGAAGCTACGTCTCAACATCACTAAAACAGAGGCAAAAATTTTTTCTCTTCGGAGGTTTCAAAATGAAGACCTTCGGCGACTAAAACTAAACAATCAGGAAATACCCTGGAAACCGAAGGACCAAGGAGTGCGCTATCTTGGTGTAATCCTTGACACCAGACTCACCTGGAGACTACACATTAACAGCAAACTACAACAAGCATACTGCCGACTGAAACAGTTATATCCACTTATAAACAGAAACACACCACTCAAACACTCCTGTACAGTACTTCTTTATAAGACGCTTCTCAGACCTCTGTTGACATACGCTTGCCCAGTCTGGATAACTGCCAGCAACACACTGACGAAACGACTTCAGACATTTCAAAACAAAGTACTCCGAATTGCTTTAAGAGCCCCTTGGTTTACCAGAAACACACAAATACACAGAGAACTAGACATTACAGATATTCACACACACATGACTAAATTAACAGACAACTTCTTCCTCACACTTCACACACTATCCTCAACGTCCCACTACAACATAGGGGAACCTACTCACTCTAGAAGACTGAAACCGCGACTCTACCAGGATCTATGAAATATCTTACCTCTAATCTCTATGTGTAAAGCTCTTGGTGAGCTGGCCCATATTATGTTTGTAAATAAAATGAAAAAAAAAAAAAAATTGTTAGTTCAAGTAGTTGCCGCAAGGTTATACACTTACAAAACTTAATGTAGTTATAAGAATATCCACCAGGGCCAATACTTACTGAAAATAGTAGAAAGCGTTGCAACATTTACTTGAAAACACCATTCAAATTGATCAGCCAAATACTATTCACCCCGTTATATGTAGATAACATCCTTCTGGTGATCCATAAGGTTCCTTAATGCACATAACTCCTTCCAAGAATAACTTTTTCTGACGAGAAGAACGAGATAATCAACTTCCATTCCTTGGCATCCTGATCATAATAGAAAAAGATAAATTAATAAAAAAAGGAACAGAAATATACTGCCCCACAAAGACTTCTATAAAAATCTAGTTTACAAAATACTAAGAGAATTATCACCCATTACGCTAAAAACCCGGAGACTAGGCACAGCAAGGTAACTCTGTCGAGACTGTACAAATGCAGAACCAGCGATACCCATGCACTAAGCAGGAGCCAGATTTATCTGGCGACTGCCTTACTCATGGGGCACGGGAGGTGCACGAAACATGTGCACAAAATAAGGTTAATTAACTCCAACCAATGTGCAGATTGTGTCAGAAGGAGGAGGAAACAGCCTCTCACTATTATAGATTGCGTTGCAATCTGTAGAATGCGCTAAGAGATCTTTGGCTCCTTCCGACCACAAGAAATTATGGTGCAGGGAAGACTAGTAGGGAAAGATACTAGATTCAGTAAGTCCTGTACAGTAAGTCTAATAAACTGGCTACGGAACCAGATTAAATTCCCCTCAGATACAGTCTAATCAACTCTAAATGATGTAATCTGGTGCCCACTTTTGTAAACTAGATTTATATGTATATTTTTTATATATTCTATATATATTCCTGTTTCGGTTTTTAAAACAGGAATTTTTTATACTTCGCATTTTTATTTATTTATTTATTTTTTTGTTGTTGTTGAAATTCTAGGTCAAATTGGAGTTAACAGAAATTATCACTTTTACTAAATAACTTTTTCAAAGTTTCAAAATTTGTCTCGAAAATTCCTGTAATGATTTTGTTTACACTAAATATGAGCAATTCTGTCAGTTTTAATTGTAACATATTTCTGAAAAAAAAAAATCAGTTAAATAGTATGCAGAGAAGAAGCGTCTTTAGACCTAGCTCTAAAATGCTATTTTCATTCTATATCAAGTTTTTACCTTCTATTTTTATATACAACAAAACCAAGTATGTTACTAATGTTCTAAATTGGTTCAAAGAAAATCGGTCATTTATATGTGAATTCACAGTTTTTTATTTTCTGGATACGGTTTCAAAAACTATCTTAAAAGTTAATGTACAAATTAAACATATGTTATGCTAACTAAATAGATATATATTGAAATGTTTCAATATCGTTTCTATATGTTTTCAAAAAAATGTTTTTTTTAGAGTGTAGTGTCTGTATATTGATTGCAGCAGTAAGTAACTTCATATGATTGTAACATATGGTATTGAGATGTTAAGTGAAAATAATAAAAGAGAATTCAGAACATTGTGTTTATTATATTTATAGTGGAATATAATTATTACTATCTTACATTGGCGACGAGGATTAACTTTAAAATAACTGATATACGTGGATGATCGTATTTTTGCTCGTCAACTGTTTTGATTAAATTTGCTGAAATAGAGCTTAACAATACTGGTCTGCCAATATTAGTTATTGAAAAATCAGATGTAGCAAATCAATGGATAAGATGGAAAAGAGCTTTCCAGATTTTTCTAGAAGCTAATGGTATAGAGGATCCGGTAAGAAAAAAAGCATTATTGCTACATTGTGCAGGTATGGCAATTCAAGATATTTATTTTAGTTTTCCCCCAGAAAAAATCACTGCACCGCCTCTTAGCGACAAAGCAACATTGTGGATAAAAATAAGAGACATAATTTAGAATATATGTTGGCATTAAATGCGTTAGATGAACATTTTAAGCCGAAAGTAAATGTTCCCTATGAACGACATTTGTTTCATAATTTGAAAGAAGAAAAAGGAGAACTAATGAATCATTTTATTAGTAGGTTACGATCTCAAGCAAAAAATTGTGATTTCGGGGATATGTGTGACACACAAATAAGAGATCAGGTCATTTTATCATGTTTTTCAAATGAATTAAGGCGAGGGTTTTTGCAAATGTCAGATATTACGTTATGTGATATTGAACAAATGTCGAAGACATTTGAAGCAGTGTCGATACAGGCAAAAGTATTGGACGGAACTGAGAGACTTGAGGTTACGTGTAACAGGGTGAATTTTAAAAATAAAAAGGGGAGTAACCCTAAACAAGGAAATCAGTGAAAACCAAGCTCTCCAAAATGTTACAGATGTGGGTTTACAGGACATTTACGCACGGACCCTAAATGTCCAGCTAAAAATAAGAAATGTAACAGTTGTGGCAAACTAGGACATTTTTCTTCAGCATGTCACAGCCAAAGAAAGGGGACTAGTGAGAAGAGAAAAAGTGTCCGACAGGTTCAAGTAGATGCAACGGATTCAGATTCATCATCTCTGTTTCATATTCAGTCTTCCTTAAATGAGGAACCCATAATTCTTTGTAAAATAGGAGGAGTTTCCCTCAGAACGTTAATAGATTCTGGTGCAGGAGCTAGTATAGTGGACAAAGGGACTTGGGCGAATTTAAAGAAAATGGGCATTAAGTATAAAAATCCCAGTAAATCGGAGCATGGCCTTTTCCCATATGGACAGTCTCACCCCTTGACTGTTTTAGGTTCCTGTCAGGTAAATATCGAAATTGGGGACAAGTCTGCAGAAGAACGAGTCTATATTGTAAAGGAAAAAGGAATTCCATTATTAGGACGGCGAGTTGCAAAAAAAATAAAGTAAAGGATATTAAAATTACAATACCCATAAAACCTTCAGCAACCGTATAGGAGAGTGCCAGCTTCTATTCGCAGACAAGTGGAAGAGAAACTTGATGAGCTTCTTGCGATGGACATTATTGAGCCGGTAAAAGAGTATTCACCTTGGTGTTCCCAACTTGTTCCGGTAGCCAAGCCTAATGGAGACATACGGTTGTGTGTCGATTTCAGAAGGGTAAACCAAGCTATTCTAATTGAAAAACACCCTATACCCACGATTGATGATTTTCTGCCACAACTTGCGGGAAGCAGTATATATACTCTTTTGGATTTGAGATCTGCTTACCATCAGTTAGAGTTAGAACCGCAAAGTAGACCAATTACGTCCTTTCAGACATCAAAAGGTTTATTCAGGTTTAAAAGATTTCCTTTTGGATTAAGTTGTGCACCGGAAAGATTCCAAAAAACTATGGAACAGACATTAAAGGACTGTGAGGGAGTTTGTATTTTATTGGATGACATTTGTGTATATGGTTCTAATAGAGAAATGTTACAAAACCGAGTGAAAAAGGTCCTAACTGTTCTTGAAGAGAAAGGATTTCAATTAAATAAAAATAAATGCAAATTTAATCAAACGGAAATAGTATTCTTAGGCCATAAACTTTCGAAAAATGGTATCCAGCCGACAGATGATAAGATTGAGGCTGTACGGAACTTCAGAGAACCTACTTCGTCAAGTGAGCTAAAAAGTTTTTTGGGGTTAGTAACATTTGTTGGACGATATATTCCAAATTTAGGAACCCTAACAGAACCATTAAGACGTTTACTTAAAGGAAATACGAAATTTGTTTTTGGACAAGAACAGCAATCTGCGTTCAAAAAACTGAAGGATATGTTAGCTACTTCTAAGACGTTGGCATATTATAACCCAAATTATGACTTGGAAGTGATGGCAGATGCCAGCCCTGTTGGGTTAGGAGCAATTCTTCTACAAAAAGGACCAAACGGTAAGGAAGTGGTGTGCTATGCTAGCAAAAGTTTGAGCGAGCAAGAAAAGCGTATTCCCAAACAGAAAAAGAAGCCTTAGCTCTTGTGTGGGCAGAGGAACGTTTTCACTCATATCTTTATGGGAGGTCATTTATGTTATTATCTGATCATAAACCGTTACAAGTAATTTTTGGACCAACATCTAAACCATGTGCACGAATCCAGCGATGGATGCTTAGACTTCAATCATATAATTTCATTGTAAAGTATATTCCAGGAAAGAGAAATCTCGCTGACCCGTTGTCACGACTTTGTCCAGTCAGAGAGGATGCTAACACATTTCAGAAGGACACAAATCTATATTTGTATAGCATTATGTCTGCAGCGATGCCAAAAGCCATATCACTAAAAGAAATGATGGATGAGTCAAATAAGGACCAAGAAATTGACTGTGTAAAGAAATGTCTAATGTCGAGAATGTGGCCGCAAGATCTTCGAGAATCCTCCTGCATACAGGAGGAGCTCACTGAATATAATGGAATAATTTTGCGAGGTAGTAAAATCGTTGTCCCTAGGACATTAAGTGAAAGGATTTTAGAGTTAGCTCATGAAGGACATCCTGGTATGACTGCCATGAAAAGGAGGTTACGTTTAAAAGTGTGGTGGCCAAAAATGGACATTCAAGTGGAAAAAAAGATAGCCACATGCTTTGATTGTCAGATTGTCAGCACAAACTTGAAACCAGATCCGATGAAGAGACGGGAGCTACCTGAAGGGCCGTGGGAGCAAATAATTGATTTCAAAGGACCTTTGATTAACGGTAACCATCTCTTGGTAATTACAGATTATTACAGTAGATTTCTTGAAATAGAAGTCATGTCATCGATCAGTACAGATAAGGTTATTGGAAAGTTGGAACCTATTTTTTACAGATATGGATTTCCGGATTCTATAACTTTGGATAATGGATCGCAACTAACTAGTGAAGATTTTAAACAGTTTTGTGATTTTCACAATATCAAACTTTTCTATGTGCCGCCTTATTGGCCACAAGCGAATGGACAGGTCGAGAGAGATGTAACAGGAATATCAATAAAATCCTCAAAATTCTCAGAATAAGTCTGACTGGAAGCAAGAATTACAAAGATATTTGTTCCAATATCGGTTACTCCACATTCCACCAGTGGAGCCTCTCCAGCTGAATTGTTCTTCAGTAGGAAAATTAAGGAGAAAATCCCTTCTTTTCTAAATAGAGAACTAAAACCTAAAGAAGAGGTTAAAGACCAGGATCAATTTCAGAAATTTAAAGGAAAACTGTATAGTGATGCAAGAAGACGAGCAACATCAAATAATTTGAAGATTGGGGATGAAGTGTTAAGGAAAAGAGATTTTACCACAAATAAGATGCAGTCGACATTCCATGCCTGTCCTTACAAAGTGGTGGAAAAGAGTGGTCCTGTTGTCACAGTTGAATCCCCTCCTGATGGACAGCGACTCATACGCAATAGTTCATTTTTTAAACAACTTGCTAGGGGGTGTGATGAAGAAGAACCAAAAATAATTCAAAATGAAGGCAACATTCATGACAATAGTCTTCCAGACGTTATAAGAGTTCCACATGGAGAAGAGGATAAGGAAGTAGGAAGACCTAAAAGAATAATTAGACCGCCAGGAAAATTTAAAGATTTTATTATGGCATGATTTATTTGAAATTTTATTATAGTTTTAATGAGTTGATTTGTTAATGAGAAGTTTGTTCAGATTAAAGTTTTAAGCTAGATTAGTAAACCAAAATGTTTTGTTTCTTTGAAGGAAAAAAGAGATGTAGTGTCTGTATATTGATTGCAGCAGTAAGTAACTTCATATGATTGTAACATATGGTATTGAGATGTGTAAGTGAAAATAATAAAAGAGAATTCACAACATTGTGTTTATTATATTTATAGTGGAATATAATTATTACTATATTACATAGAGAAATCCGTGAGTGATATTGTTTGGCTTTCCTCTAAAGCGCCTTTCCAGTTTATTGTACAGTTGCTCCAGCTATAAACTATTCAGAAGTATAAAATTTCAGGATTGAATCAAATCTTTTGATTGGGATTGGGAAAATGCAATAATTTTTAAAGAGAAAGTAATATAAGTTTTTTAAAAATCATTTTGTATGAAAACAATATATAATATTTTGTAAATAAAGTTTTTTCTCACAAAGTCAAAATACTTGTGAGGAAAGTTAAATTGTATCAAAATTTATTATTGCATTAATTAAGACAAACCTATCAGAAACAGAATATAAATAGCAAATAATATTCAATAGCAATTAATATTTTATTTAATCTATTTACATTTAGAATTGTTATTTATTTTTCTATTGTTATGAATATAATTTCCTTCTAATCAATGAACATAATATTTTATTTTTTTTAACAATGACATTTAAGAAACAATAGAATATTTATAACAAATTTAACAACTATCTCTTTAGCCATTTGCCATTTTATCACTGATTAATTATTTATAATAAAAAAAAAATCCATTTTCAAACTTTTTATTATCTAAATGATTTTTTCGTTTGCTATTTTTCATGCAGAAAATTTTTTGTTGTTGTTACTTTATTTTATTTGCAACTGCGAATTTACACACAACAAGCAAATGAGATGACAAAAGATAACATAACAAATAATAAAATAAAATAAAAATAAATAAAAATAAAACCAAACTGGAAAAAGAAAGAAAGAAAATAATACTAATAACATGACATGACTGAATTGAATGAGGGCCATGCAACAATGACCATCATAAGTCGGTTAGTATGAACTCTGATGAAGTGAATTCGAAGGTTGCCCTTTTTTATCAAGCGATCCGGTGATCCCGAGGCCATCGGCGCTTCAGCCTTAGGGAAGGATTAGCAGGACAAGTTGCGGATAATGGGTTATAGTGGTGGGAAAGTTTGGAATGGAATTCAATATATCGGGACTTGGCGAGATCTAGTTTCAAATGGAAGTTTTAGGTCACTATGGATAGTGTGGTTGCTGACTTAAAATGGAGCATCGACTATTATGCGGATTGGAAACGGTGAAGATAAAAACGCTTGCTTAGTTCGGGTCCGTACGTTCCGATAGGATCCTACAGAAACTAAAACTTAAAATGCAATCTTTCTTTCTTATATTTTACTGTACGAATTTAGTTAATTTTTTTAGTACCACAAATAAATATCAGTAAGAAGGTAGATAATGAAAATCACTTACATAAATTGTTATGGTTGGTTCCGCAGAGCTGGAAAGCATCAGAAATATTTTCCGTTATAGCCTGCTTCTTTTTTTTTGAGCACATCGACCGGTTTCGGGCATTCGCCCATCATCACTCTCATACACTCAGTGTATCAACTAAATTTGCTATGTGCAAGTTTATCTTATCACACTGTTTTGACTGATGCCGAAACCGGTCGATGACCACGAAAAGAAGGTGACTATCACGGAAAATATCACTGATACATAAATAGTGATACTAAAAAAATATCTTTTTCATTATTTCTTATTTATTAAATTCACTAAACATCTAGCAAATCCATGATTACGACATTGTTAAAAGTATAGTTCATTAATAATTACAAAGTTTTTTAACAGAACGGAATGCATAGAAAAAAAGCTGCAGTATTTTAGATTTAAAAAAATTTCCAAAATTTTGATACATAGATAACATTTTAAACAAGCTCACTTACGTCACAGTTTTATCGTAAAGCAATAACATTTCAGTTGATAGAATGTTAGTGGTATTTTTATGTATTACTAAACTAATAAGTATCAAATTGAATTGCATTTTCAGAAATAAATTAATGAATTATAAATTGCCATGAAAATACAGTGCAAATTTTGTGGGCATTAGACTAAGTTTTGTTTTAGATCTTAAACAAGCCATTCTCGGATTTGATTAAGCAGTAATCAAACTTAGATAAATTTTATTTCAACATTTTAGGTTATAAATTTGAGTGAAACAATTTTATTCAACAACAAATGTGATAAAAACAATTAATTGTTTGTATATAAAACTTAATTTTTATTTCATTTATTTATTATAATTCATTAGAAACCTTTATTAGATGATAATATATTTTAGAATTTTTCAATGAATTGCAATAAATAAGCCGTAAGTTGTAGTTAACCACTAAGCAAATGCTTAGATTTGCAAATTTTGAACATTCAGCTTAGTAAGCTCAATAACATTGTAACAAACTGATTTAATTATAAATCTTTACTTTCACATAGTTGGCTATTCATTACTTTGTGGTGATTTCTTTCTAAATTTCAAAATTGATCACTTTGTTGATTATTATATTTGGTGCCGCAATTTTTAAGGTATGTAATTTTGCACTGTTTAGTTTATTGAGCCGTTCTTCCAATATAGACTAAATTTTTTCGACACTGTTAACGTCGGCTCTGGACTTCTAGAGAAGATCAGGGATCCTATAAATTTTTCTTTATAATCTGAAAATTTTCTTTATAAGAATATTCTATCTTAGCTCCGAAAAGATACTAACATCTTTGGGATTCAATTCAATTATCTGAGACATTTACTGATGTTAATGATAAATAAAATTATCTGTAAATTTTTTTTTTAATGATTTCTATTTGTCAGGGATAAACTGAAAATCCTTGATAATTGGTCAGAAATCTCTGTTTGGCTACCCACTAGTCTCGCTCATTATCCAATCAAATCTTGATTGAATTTTATTTTATTTAGTATCTGGAAATAGTTTGCTTATTTCTTAAATATCTAGGCAAAACTATAAGAAACATCTTTATTCTCATGATTGGATAGTTAACAATGAAAGTTTTTGGGAGTAAATGATTTCTAGTAAATGGAACTCATTATAGCTTAAATCCGTCAAACAAAATTGAAGCTTTACTGTATATTTTTCATTTGTTCTTATTTTATAAAAAAAAAAAAATTTTTTCTTTTAACCCGGTATACTAATTATTCTTATATAAACCTATCAGATTTATTTGGAAAATTTCTGGGATTTCTATGAATCACTGACGAAAAGCATCACTACGAAACTGTTATTTCAAGAGTAATGCATGTTTCTTTCGTATGTATACATATATACGTAGAATCAAGGGTCACTGATATTTAGAAAATGTGCCAATCAGAACTAATGAGAATTTCTATTAAAGAAAGTTATTTTTTCTTATGTAAGAGGCAGTGTATTGCTATCATGTTTTGACATTTCTTTATTTGTATATAAGGAACTATTGAATATCTCGAAATAAATAAACTACAAATACTATCATTGAATATTCTATTATTTGATTGAATTTACTTTCTTATTCAGTCACAAGGTAGTTCAAACAAAAAGTGGTTCTTTCAACTGGCGTTTAAAAAGATTTGTATTAGGTTTTTTTTGTACAGAAAAACTCTTCATTAGGATAAGGATTTCTCTGTCAATGGTTTGGGAGTCGTAGAACATATCTTCTAATCTAACACATTTAGATTTTTCTAGAATTTGTGTTTGCTGAAAACAAAAGATTATTCAAAACTAGCGGTATCAATACAAAAGTAGAATAGCATTGTTCAAGACTTTATAGATTAGATAAAGATTTTGAATTTATATAGTTATCAATTCATTTCCAAACTTTCAGTCAAGGCAGAGTAATGTATCTTATTGCTGCGAGAGGAATTATTGTGAACCTGTCGAAATTGAGCTCACAGGAAATAAATGTTTTGAGGCACTTTGTAAACGAAAAAAAGTTTTCATTGTACGGTTTATATGTCTATGTGTTTATAAGAACAGTATTAATCATAAGCGAAGGAATAGCAGTAGTTCGTTTCATTTTAAGGGACATCCAACGATTCATAAACCTAAATTAAGATTTATTGATTGATTGACTTTTTTCCCCAATTGTTTGTGATGTTCTTGAAACAGCTTCAACAATTTTCTTTAAACTTGATATATTAACAACAAAAACACATCATATGTTTCACACCTAAAGATATTTAGGCGGCCCATCGTATTTATTTGAAACAATTTTCAAGGAAAATTTGTGATTCTGCCTTGTTAGGATTTCCTCTAAAGTGTCATTTCAACTTATTATGTGATTAAAACCTCGTTCGCTAATACTTTTAAAATATTTATATTTCATAATTATAATTGTTTTAAATTACAGGAAACAGATTTACATAAATATTTCAAGATTGAAGAAAGTTTGTAATTGAAATTGTGCATATTGCAGTCAGGGATATGAACTGTTCACACCAGATTTTATGTAGATATATTTATATATTATTTGGGGATGATTTAGGTTTTGTGCTCTTCTGTCTTATGGCTTGCAGATTTGGGGGTCACAATTCATGACTCATGAGGATGTTGAAAAATTTGAAGATTTTTTATATTTATATAAACAATGGGTTAATTTGCCTATTTTACATTATTAGATGCAGTAGAAATGCAAGTTTTCTATTTTGCCTTGAAGCCAAACTTCTCTTGTATTATTAAAAACATTTGACTAAGCCTCTGAAAATGACATTCTCTGCTTTAGAAAGAAATAAAAAAATATACATATATATTTTTGTATCAGTCTTAGTTGCAATTGGAGAAGAGATACAACCTCATACTGGATGACATCGAGACTAGTGCTAATTGGAAAACGCAAACATAGTTTACTAGCGGCATTAATTAACAAAGACTAATAAGAATTCATTGTTTGCAGATAAATAGGCCCAATGAACTGGTAATAATGTTTTATGTGAACTACATTATGTAGTGTAAAATAAATATTCAAATTATGGCATGAAAAGTTAAATTAAAATTATAAGCCCTTGCTTATTGAAGAATAACTGTTGCTGAACGTGTGCAACTAAATAAAGTAAACAATATTTTCCACTTTGTAACAGAGAATCTCATACTTAAAGAATATTAGAGTTTGTATCTTTCTTGATATACCATGATATGCGCTTATGTAGTAGCTTCCTTTACATTTTACTCGTTGTCAACATTATTGAAAATATGTTCTACTTACTACTTATTATTTTCTACTTACTTTATTATCATTAGTTTTCATATCAGTCATTTTTTTTTGTGATACATTGCCTTCTGTGTGGATTTCCATTTCTGGTAGCTGCGAGAATAAAAAATAGCTTAATTATCAGGAAATAAATAAATCTTTAGGGATATGAATTCTTCACACCAGATCGGCTATAAATCCCAATTTATAGCTCTTTCAACTATTTTATGATAATGAAAAATTTTGTACAGGACTCGAAAAGAACCATCTGGGCCTTCTAAGTAATATTTCAGAACGAAAAGGCGTTTGTGGTTATATAAGAAATATAATCAGAGCATTGTCTAAATGTTTTGCCAACTCTTCAGTAATTATTTTTAGGACCAATGTTTGTTTGACCAGTATTTGTAACGAAAAAAGATTACTTTGTGGAGATGCAGGTCATATCTCTTCTATAAAATGTTGCTGATTCTTTTCAATTGTAATAATTTTCATTCATTTCACTCTTAATCCTAAGGATATTTTTAAACAACCCTTTTGTTTGTAAAAGTTCTAGACAAATCTTTGCTCTCTATTTTTATAAATTTTTGTTGCATAGAATAAAATTTTCTGAAAATTCCTAATTATTGACAAAAAATCCTGTATAGTAATGTTTTGTTACTTTTCTACTTTTTTTTCATATATTTATCTATTATATTAAGTACAATACTTATATCTTTGGATTTATAGCTCAAGAAAAAATAGTGAAAATGTGTACCAGAGTCCCTTACAATTATGAGGAAGAAATGAAAAATTTTGATAGAATTGATGCAGCCATTTATGAGGCATTGAATTCCTGTGGATTAGGTTATATACTTGATGATAATCAAAAGAAAGGAAATGAAGATGTAACGAAAATAGATTTAACTATGTCACCTGATACAAGTCCTACATCACCAATTAAAAAAAAATCACGAATTGATGAGTAGCGTTAACTGTTGAACATTAATAATTTGTAATTAATAATCTGTGAATGTTACTATAGTTGTAAATAAACAATTTCTTTTAATCTTTTTTATTTTCTATTAATTTCAGAAAAAATTGTGTTTAAAGTTTTAGTTACCTAATAGGTTAACTGTAACTCCTGAAATTATTTATAATAATTTACAGGGTAACAATTATAATTCACTATACTTTATGAAAGTATTATTGATAATAGGATCCTTGCAGAAGTTATTTTAGGTAGAAATTAAAACTATAAATTTAACGATAGATCTTTTTATTTTTCCCTTGCACTTGTGGTTGAAATAGTTAATTATATTTTATGAATTTTCAGATTTATCTAAATTGAACATGATTATATTATTACCCAATAGTCTTGGAAAAACTTCTGAAATAAAGTGATTTTCTATCATTTTTGCTACATCATAATTCATTAAGAGAGATTTGTTGCTTCTAGAATTAAATAAGTACACTCTACAATAAGAAAGTTACAACAAAAGAAAAGAAAATTCAACGATTGTTCATAAACTTATTACTTCATTAATTTATTACCTGGGATAAATATATTCAGGTGTAAAACAATATGCAAAGGAACAATTCATTTATAACTTGCAAATCCCCACCTTTCTTCATTTGTAAAAATTATCTTTAATAACATGGCGTTTCCTTGCTTAAAAAATGACCTAGATATAAATACTAGATTCGTGCCTATAAAAAGCACAATTCGTCTATTCTTAGAACAAACCGTACAACTAAGTAGATTATAAAAAAGCCATTATTGAAAATGAAACATTTCATGGTAATATCTTTGGCGCTAGTCATTTGCTGTGAGTATTCAAATCCTTATTCTTTATTTAATTTCAAGAAAAATCGTTTTTTTTCTATATTTATTTACTGAAAAAGAATTTACACAGTGTTATTTATAATTTCTTTTTTATTTATGGTATTTTTTACAAGATTTATAATCAGTAAATATGTTATTTGGCCAACCAACTACATTTCCAATCCAAATATAAATTATTTTAATAAAATGACGGATGAGGACAGTGAGATTCGGTCTTTAAAAATAAAATAAAAAACAGCATATTTTTGCCAACGTTTCGATAAATATATTGTCTTTATCAAGGCATAAAAATAATAAATGTTAAACTTCAAAACATGACACTTTACATTTTATTTTTGGAAAATTAGTATGTGGAAACATTGCAACACCACAGACAATAGACCGAATCTCACTATGCTCATCCATCTTAATAAGAACGGTCGACAAGAATCTTCCATATTTTAATAAAATTTTAAGGTGCGTCTAGATGGCAGCACCAACTAACTGTTGATCTTACCAGTTTTTTACTTTCTTTAACAATCGATAGAGGATGCATTATGATCGTGTCAAATTTTCTTTATCGAGTTTTCAACGGAAATACAGTTTTGAGGTCTCCTGAGACCAAAAAAGTGGTTTTCATAAAATGGTCTGTGCGTGTAGATGTATGTGAACAGCATAGCACGAAAACGAAAAATCGTAGAAAATTCAAACTTGATATTCCGTCTAGATATTACCAGGGGATCCGACAGTAGGTTATCTGTCAAAATTCCTCAACCGAATGTACCACTTTACTGAATGGTTTTTTTACTTTTTTGTGATTTTCTCAAAAAGGGCTCCAACGATTTTCTTGAAACTTGGTATATGAACTACACATATAAAAAGCTACAACTTTTATTTGTGACATTTCTTCTGGTAAAGTTAATTAACGGGGATTTTGGGAGAGGGGTGTGGTTATGTTTTTCTCTAAAGTGCTATCGTAGTTGAGATTATACCAATCTACCATCCAAACTAAATTAAATAGAAATAAATAGATTGCCAAATTTCCGACTTTCAAGAAAATTAGTAAATCGGAACTGCGGTTCTACTGAACAGTGTATTCAATTTTTGCGATTTTCTCCAGAAAAACGCAGACAAATTTCATTAAATTTGATGTACTAACTATAAAATTTGTCAGTCACAATTCTGAAAACTGGAATTAGAGAAAGTTATGTGACACCAGATTTTTTTAATGAGAAATGATGTCATTTATTTTGAAGTTTATAATAGCTTATTGGTTTCCATAGTTAGCCGATAGAGCGATCTGAAGTTTTACTAGATGCATAGTAGTTGATCAAATTGTAGCAATTGTTGACCGTAAGAAATGATCAGATGTATCTGTTAGTTGGCTGATCGGCCAGGGGGTATCACAAGAAAACACCAAAAAATTTTTAAGTGTTTTTTATTAATAACCCGACGTTTCGACAAACATTGTTTATCTTCTTCAGGGGCTATCTATAAAGGAAAAATATATATAAAAATCTAGCTTGCATTAACAGAACAAAACAAAAAAATATGGCAATAGTACAATATTACATACGACAAATTTTATGGTAAGTACATGAAATTTAATAACAATAACAATTGTTCTATTGCCATATTTTTTTGTTTTGTTCTGTTAATGCAAGCTATATTTTTATTTATTTTTTCTTTATAGATAGCCCCTGAAGAAGCAAACAATGTTTGTCGAAACGTAGGGTTATTAATAAAAAACACTTAAAAAATTTTTGGTGTTTTCTTGTGATACCCCCTGGCCGAGCTGCCAACTAACAGATACATCTGATCATAGTAGTTGATCTTAATATTGTATCAAATGGCGGACGAGATGCAAGCTTAACGATATAATAATTAAAATAATTTCACTATATTTGAGAATACCATTTTATTAATATTATTAATAATTACACATTTTAAAAACTTACATAAACAAATAATTTCACTCCTAATTATGTACACACATTGTTATATGACCTCCAAAGGAGCTACCCACTACGATTGTTTGTCCGCAGGTCCAATAAATTAAAAAAACAGAACAACTTCTTAAATAAACACAAAGTTTATTACAGACACAAATACAAAGACCTAGGTTAGGTTCAAAACAACAAATCCAATGATAATAAAGTTAATCATGCTCAAAATGATTATAAGAAAAGAAAAAGCCAGTATGTTATTCCTAGTGTTGCCCACTAAGTCCCCAACCTTATTATATTGTGTCCCGTAACACACATAAAAATATATACATAATATTAGCTCCTCCTAAATCAGTCGATGTAGTGCATACATACAAGAAACTTAATATAGTGGTTATCAATGGTTTTATACAACTACATAAACCACACTTCGACGGATGTGGATGAAGCAACGATCCCGATCAGAATTAGGAAAAAGAAGCGTGCAAAGACCGACGCATTCTCAGGTAGACATCTGAGTACTTAATATTTGAAGAAGGAATTCAGAGGTTTCAGTGATTGCTTGATTTTGGAACGCTTGTCATAGGCAATATTCCAATCTGAACAGAATAAAAGAGTTTTTAGCGCAGGCAATTTTCCATTGGAAATTTTGCATAATTCCATCGATGATTGATCAAGGTGACTTACATTGTGCATTAAGGGTACTTATGGACATATTGAATGTATTTTTTTTTTTAATTAATTGTTCTTGAGGATGTTAATGTGCGTTTTCAAATAAAAGTTTTGTTTCCGTTAAAACTGGAGAGCTATTTTATCTACTACTTTTAACTGTAACAATATCTATGGCAGGATTAGTTATATTTGTATCAATATATTTCGTTAAACGTTAATAATTTTTTTTTTTTTTTTTAGTTATTAGCCTGGCGTTCGGTAGTGGGGAAGAAGTATGTCCGGTTGCTTGTACGTATGAATATATGCCAGTCTGTGGTAGAAGATGTGAATATAAAACTTTTGATAATAAATGTGAATTGTTGAAAGCAAATAAATGCGGTGCAAATCCACGTTAGTAAATCTTATTTATTTGACTTTATTTAATTACATAATTTTTTTTTTTCTACAGCAACAAAAATATAATTAATTTATATTTCTGTTTTAGCTTATAAACATTACAAGAAAGACAAATGCCCTATTGTAGAAGACAATTAAACCATCAACATTACTGGAATCAATAATTATACTTGCAACAAATAATGATGCTAATAAATTTATTTTTCTTCATATAATTTTTATTTTATTTTACCTTAAATAGATTTGTTGCTGTATCATTGAAGGAGGGAAATACTGAGTAGTGTTGTTCTTTAAATATGGAAGCTTAAGTGGCCCCTAGACGATCAATATATTGCACAAGAATTGATATTGCACAATAATATTGATTGACCGTCGTAGATCAGATGGAAAAGCGGCGTTTACACGATCAATATTATTGTCAATACCAGTATTGACAATATTTCCATCAATACTCATATTAACCACTATCAATATTTCATTACCTTACACCAGCGGTTCCCAACCTGGGGTACGCGTACCCCTAGGGGTACGCGAAAGATTGTTTAGGGGTACGCAAAAAAAAAGTTATTATGGCGGAAGATATAAAAATTATACAGATATATTATTAATGAAAAATACAGAACACTAAACTAATTGCCTGCGAGTATATTGGCAATTACGTTTTTATTCATTAGGCTTAGCGGCTTCACTAAACCGAATACCCATGAGTGTAGTGGCTTCAATCACGGGTACTCGATTCAGCGAAACGAACAGTGCTTTCAGTGTTAGGGATGTTCCGATACCGCTTTCGATCCAATACTTGGTATCGAATCGGTATCGAATAGCTGGTATCGATATCGATACAATATTGAATGAAAAGTATCGATACCACGAGTATCAAATGAGTAAAGTTTCGAAACAAAAATAAGTACACACTATTTTCAACTGAACTTTAAATTTTTATTTAAAAAAATTAATTTAAATAATGATATGAAACAATAATCATATTATATTGAATTACGGATCCATATAAAGTAAAATATTCGCCATTTCATTACAATCCCTTTCAGTAGTACTATGATGATTTTTTTTTAATCAGACATCCTATAATTAAACTGCTTAACCATAGCCGGTATTGGTGTAAAGTTGACACATTTAAACTTTAAACTTTTATTTCAAACTATTATTTAATTTTAAGAAGTATTTCATTGTTTAGATTTAAGTTTTTGTTATAGTTTTATAAGAACATTTTAAAGAATACTTTACTGATTATTTTAAAGATAAAGGCATTGATTGGGTTAAGTGTTGCGGATTATGTACCGATGGTGCCAAATCTATGTCTGGAATTCACTCTGGTCTTCGCAGTTATGTCATGAAAATCGCTCCTAACATAAATTGGAGCCACTGTTGCATCCACATTCAAAATTTAGTGTCTAAGAACCTGCCTTGTGGATTAAAACTGGTCTTTGAAGAAGCTGTGAAAGTAGTTAATTTTATAAAATCGAGACCCTCAAAGTCAAGAATTTTCAAAGCTCTGTGTGACGAAATGATTAGTTCTCATTCTGCATTACTCTTTCACACAGAAGTTAGGTGGCTTTCGCGTGGTAAAGTCCTTACCAGACTATTTGAGTCAGGCAAGAGATACAAGTTTTTTTTTAAGATCATCCTTTCCAACTTTCTACCAAATTGTACGATGAAAAATGGCTCCAGGCCCTATCATATTTATCAGATATTTTTTTACAAATAAATAACTTAAATTTAAGTCTTCAAAATAGTTCGATAACTATATTTAGTGTGTCTAATAAAATTGAATATATGGTTAAAAAAATTGTTTTTTGGAAATCCTGTATTGAAAATGGCCAACCTGAAGTATTTGAAACTTTAATAATTTTTTATCTGAAAATAAATTACTACTCTCCCCAGAAATAAGCCAGCAAATAATTGAACATTTACAAGGACTAAAATCAGATTTTCAAAAATATTTTCCAAAACCTGAAGACAAAAACTATTGGATTCTAAATCCATTTGAAGAAGAATATTTTCAGGTGGCTAATTTAACAATCAAAGAGAAAGAGAAATTAACTGAACTTTGTACGGATACAACTTTAAAAGGCGATTTTAAAGCAAAAAATCTACTTAATTTTTGGGCAGATATTAGCACAGAATTTGTAGTCCTTTCTGATAAAGCTCTTAATTTTTTGTTACCATTTACAAGTATAGAACTTGTGGAACGAGCTTTTTCTTCTTATATATTTATTAAAAATTAATAGCGTAACAAGCTGGACGCTAGTCCAGATTTAAGATTGTATCTTACATCTGTTGATCCTGATATTAAAAAATTATGTGCCCAAAACAAGGTCAAGGATCACATTAAAATAAGTTTAAAGTAAAATATGCTTTCTGTTATTAACAATTTCTTTTATAATTATTATATATATTATATGCACATTTTATATTTGTTTTTCTTTATATATGTTTGCACGTGTATATTTGCTCAGTTGTTGTATTTTTTTTAAAAGTAAATATATTTGTACGTTTATCAAAAATTATTAAGTGATTTCTTGAAAACGTAAAAATTCGAAAAAATGTTGCTTTAGTTTTGACTAATATTACACATGGCCAGCATATAATTTGCTTCTCCTTTGTTAACGCTTTGCTGTTTCAATTTACGACCCCTGCAATAGTTATTGGTTTGAAATGTTTACCTATTCATAAATGATTTTTTTTAATAGGAACATATCATATGTATATGTTCTTTACAAGACACATTATATTCAGATTATTTTGCTGTTAATTTAAAGTTACAATACGTAAAATTAAGAATACGATTATTTATTTTTTGTATTTATATATATATTGGGGGTACACACTAAGGAAACAATCAGGTAAAGGGGTACACTAATGAAAAAAGATTGGGAACCGCTGCCTTACACGATCAATATTATTGTCAATACTACTTACTATTTCTGCCACTAGGAGAGTGTATTTACGTGTTTATACTCATCAGTTTAGTTGTTTTTTTTTAACCTTTAAAAAATGAATAATCGTTCTAAAGCTTGCGTAGCTATTATTTTGGCCCATGGTTATAGTTAGCTCTTTACCCTGCTGCTCACTTTATTAATATTGTATAGAAAACTCAAGGGGGACAGCTCTAATGTTTCTTATTTAAATTACTTCCACTATCGTTCACTCTTAATTAATTCCTTTATAAAACATCGAAAATAAACATTTATCCTAATGATATATTTAATAAAATATAATATAATTCTGGTAATTTTGTGTTGCATGTTTTAGATACATTTATTTTTTATTAACACCTTAGAAGGCAAAAAATACTAAATCTTTATCTAACATTCCACCAAAATCAGGCATAAACAAGGAAAATTGTTTGATTGACTTTTCATGTAGACATGTAGTGATTTAATATGCCTACCATTCGGAAGGAAAGTTAGAAGCCTATTTTCTCTCTATATTAAACAGCATGGCATATAAAAACCCTTTTTGAAACAAAAAATTAATTAACTGCGAAACACTCATACGATTTTTCTAATAGTGCAATTGTCAGAGTTCAAACTGAAATGTTTTCTTAAAATGGAAATTTTAAATTAATTGGGCCAGTCAACTTTAATATATTATAGGAGATGTTCATTACATAGAATTCTTTAACCTATTATAATAGTATCGCTTTTATTTTGTACAGGTTAGTTGCAACGTTCGATAAAACTATTGAACTGACCAATAATATTGTCGATATCCCCTCCAATTCTCAGTATTGATAGAAAATCTGAATTTCATCAATACTCTTGTCAATACCGACCATCAATACATTTTTTCACGTTACACGATCAATATTATTGTCAATACTCTAAAGTATTGTCAATATTATTGATCGTGTAAACGCCGCTAAAGATATATTGAATCAATTAAAACAGGTTTTATTTTTATTGTGCAATCTAGTAAATATTGCATCGTCTGTAGGCAGTATTGCGCAATCTGGTTCAGTCTCGACGTAATAGTGTTAGAGTCAATCTCGTCGATGGCTACAAAGGGAAAAGATAAAGAAAGAAAATTCATTTTAGAATGCATCGAGTTATCTCGGAGCTTACTTTGTGGAATATCAAGAGTAAAGATTATAGCAATAGACAAAAAAAATGAACAGTACAAGCAATTGCTTTCTGGTAGCTTTTCAGTAAAAAAAAATTAATTCGTTGTGCACTAACTTCAGGAGGGAATTAAACCGAATAAAAGGTTCTGAAAAAAGCGGTGCTGGGATAGACGACATAATAGAACCAAATTATGGTATTTTGAGGAAATGAAGTTTCTCATGAGTCAGGACGAACCAAGTATGTCACACAATACTTCTACCACAGACTTGCATATGTTCATACGTGCAACCAACTGGACATACTTCTTCCCCACTACCGAACGCCAGGCTAATAACTAACAAAAAAAAAAAGGATTAACCTTTATCGAAACATATTGATACAAATATAACTAATCCTGCCATAGATATTGTTACAGTTAAAAGTAGTAGATAAAATAGCTCACCAGTCTTAACGGAAACAAAACTTTTATTTGGAAAGGAACAGTAACATCCTCAAGAACAATTAATAAAAAAAAAAAACATTCAATATGTCCATTCCATATCTACCCTTAATGTACAATAGAGGAAGACGGCAAGAAATCTGAAGATGATATCTTATTTCTTTTTTTAAACCATTCCTTCATCCACCTATGTTTCATTCTCTCCTTCTTTTGAGTCTATAACTAATGCAATTGCCACACAACTTGCTGTATAATGACTAACTACAGAAGTGTCAGACGTGAACTAATTTATTGTGCAATAATATTGCCCCGTGTGGGTTGGCCAACAATATTATTGTGCAATAGTAACGTAAATATTGATCGTCTAGGGGCCACTTAAGTCTTTTGTATTGTACGTGCTCTTTTACTAAAATATAAGCCTTATAATATTAATGACAATTTTATTTATGAACCACAACCAATTTAACACGTTTCACATGAAATGTTATTGGTGTGGTTGTGTTGTTGTTGTGGTATAGTGGATAACTTGTGTAGCACGAGCGGTTTAACAAAGGGATTG
This sequence comes from Triatoma infestans, assembly GCA_011037195.1. Taxonomy (NCBI): domain Eukaryota; kingdom Metazoa; phylum Arthropoda; class Insecta; order Hemiptera; family Reduviidae; genus Triatoma; species Triatoma infestans. The sequence continues at coordinate 77,848 of JAAEAF010003154.1, read as the reverse complement.
TGCGTATGTTCAAACAGAGAAGTATTAGTAATAATCAAGAGAGCACCACTGTTTTGAAATAAATATATATTATTCTTTAAAAGAATTTAATCATTACAATATCACAATAATATGCTTATAAGTATACTGAAATTAATTGGAATAAATTCTTATGTTTTAATTTATAACTGGCACAGTCCTGAAGTGTTCTGGTGAATGTCTAGCTCAGACTGTTCTTGAAAGAATGCCTTCTCTTCATAGTTCAAATCCTCCCTGTGAGAAGGGGTAGACAATGCTAACCAAGTTAATGAACTCTAAAAGACAATGGCGGTCTTCTACCTGAATAGTCCCATTTGCAAGGGAATGTCACATTTTCTTCATAATTTTATTTCAAATTAAATTTATTTTTATATTTCTGGCATCCATCACACATATAAATATGTAAATAATTATGGTGGAGATTGTACTTGTTAAGCTGATTGTATTTTGAGTCCCAGTCCCTTAGCAAAGCTTTCGAAATGGTAGTTTAAAAATATACCTATTTATAAGTCCCCTCCCAATTCCCCGAAATCTTTTTTTTTTCTCGAAAAATTGCCAAATAAAAGTGATGCGTTTATATCAGTACAATGAGCTTTTCAAGTTGAAAGAAAATCGTTTAATCCAAAAGACTCAAAAAAAAAAAAAAAAACCTATTCTGTAAACATAGCAAATCCTGTTAACGAATGTTCTATAAATCCAAAATTCCAGTATTAATTTTAATGTGGATTAATATTATATAGATGGGAGAAAGCTTGACGTTCCTGTTTCCCAGAAACCCTCAATAAGATAATAGAATTTTCCGAGAAAACGTTTTTGAAGTGTATTTGGTTGGATTTGTTGTAGCGGTAGCTTGTAGTGGCTTGAGCGGTTTTGTAAAGGGCTTGTGAGTATAGTTTAAGAGATAAGTATTAGAAATAATCAAGAGATCACACTGTTTTAAAATAGATGTATTCTCTAAGTGAATTTAAATACTATACAATATCACAATAATATGCTTATAAGTATACTGAAGCTAGCTAGATTGATTTAACTTAAACTGGCATTAATGTCTACTCGTAGAATGTCTGATTCAGACTGTTCTTGAAAGAATGCCTTCTAATTGTTTGTTCAAATGTTTTCAAATAATGCTGGGAGGGAGTGTATTGTCTTAACCTAACTCTTACTTGTCCCTTTGTCTCTTCAGGACCATTGACCTAAATTATAGTACCTGGCTCTTTCCCTTTCACTAAAATACACAGTTTGAACTAGCTAAAATTCACAAAATTATTTTACTAAACTATTTTCTAATTCTTATTTTCTTTCATTTCTTTCTTCCACGCAATGAAAAGGCAATTTCCAATTAATACTTGGTAGTCATGTCCTTGCATTAAATAGGGCAATTATTAATTTGCACATACATACACTGACACTCAATAAATTCAACATTCCATTTTCAAATAATGTTGGTATGTCTGGATGAACAGCGAATCCGCGTTTTCCAAGGCTCCGTGGCTCCATTTCACAAAATCTATAAGGGCATTAATAGTTCCTCGACCAGTTCTGAATCCAAACTGTCTAGCAGAAAATAACCCATTTGTCTCGAAGTGATCCTGTGTTTGCTTGTATAATACCTTTTCAAAAACCTTCGAAACCACAGGAATTAGAGAAACTGGTCTGAAATTAGTGATGTCACTATAAGAACCAGTTTTATGGATTGGAACTACCCTAGACAATTTAAAAACATTTGGGAAGTACCCCACTCTCAGACAGCTATTTATCAGATAGGAAAGGGGTTCAGATAGAATATCAGCTATATTCTTCAATATAAAGCTGCTGAGGCCATAAATATCCTGACTCTTATTTAATTTTAAGTTCCATATTGCATCATACACCTCTTCAACTTTAACCATCCTATAACCGAAGGAACAAGTCTTCCTACCCAACCTCTTTAGATAATAACTATAATTTTTATTGGAAGCAGGAATATTTTCAACGAGTTTATTCACCGATTGAACAAAATGCATATTAAACTCATCCGCAGTATGGTCAACGTAGTTATCAGATTTTTTATCCAATGAGTTTGTCTCGCTTTTAATTATATGCTAAATAGATTTACAACTATTGACGGATTTTTTTATCAAATCACTATTAAATTTAATTTTCGCCAGTTTAATTCGTTTTCGATATTCCCTTTTCTTATTATGATATGCATTCAGAATGGTTTGAGAAGGACAAGATCTAACTAGATCATATAACGATCCAATCCTCTTTTCAAATTCGCAAGTTCACCATCATACCAACCATTCACCGAATGTCTCTCAAGAATCAAACGCTCTACCCACGGAAATGCAATGTCCGCAGAATCAGTTAACCATTACAAAAGCATCTCAGCTCCATCCTCAAGTTTCCTCTCATCATCCAATGTCGCGAGAGGGTATACATTTTTCAAGTCAAAATTTTTTAAATTTGCTCTAAAATTGTACAAAGTGCTTACATCAACTTTTCTAATTATCAAGCGCTTACCACTTTTAATCCTTTTAGGAGTCACAATTTTGCAATGAATTGGAAGATGATCGGGTATAACATAGTTGATTACTTGAGCCATTACATAATCATTAACAATTGAAATTGCAATGTTATCAATGCATGACTTGCTATCGTTAAGAATACGGGTTGGCTCATTGAGTAAAAATTGTATATTAAATGACTTCATGACAGAAAGAAGGTCTAGCAATTTAGGCGATGATTTATTGAATTTTATATTAAAATCTCCCGTTACAATGAAACTTTATAGACTTCCACAAGTTAAATAAAAATCGCAAGCACTCTGATAAGTTACAAGGGAAATCATTAAAATTACCAGCCGGAGGACGATATAAATTTATGACAACTATATCCAGGTTATCAATTAGCACAGAACCAATCTCGATAGTTCCTTCAATACAAAACTTATCCAAGTTAACCTCAGTGCAATTAAATACCCTTTTAATGTATATAGATACTCCTCCATGAATCATTTTAGTTCTACAATAGCTTGAAACAATTTTATAACCAGAAGGAACATACAGATCAATCTCTTCATATCTTAACCAGTGTTCAGCCACACAAAGTAAGTCTATCTTAAATCTGTTTACCAATAGTTCCAGATTGCTCACCTTAGATCTAATACATTGCACATTAATAAATAAAATGTTGAAGGCATTAAGTTTTTTAGAGGGTATGTCTGAACTCATAATCTTACTTACACAGTAGTCGTCATGATATCAATAAGAACTTATATCATATATCAATAAGAACAAAATATATCAGGGTGATATTAAATGTATTAGATCTGGCAACCCTAGATGACGGAGCATGGCAGTGCACTGAGAAGACTCCGGGCGCCAATGAACATAGATGTAGGCGCGCTTTAAGAAAAATAAAAAAGTAAGGTCTTTTTCCCTTTAAAAAAATAATATTCATTATAAACACAATGTTATCTGTTTTGGTAATTATGTTATGCATTACATAGTTAATGTTATCACACACCTTAACTTTTTATGTGTTGAGTATTTAAGAACTAGTATAGCTAGTTCTTTGGTAGTTTCATTCTTAATACAAATAAGCATTTGTTATTGTGCAATGATCAGCAAATCTTTATTTATTCTTGCCATTTTTTGTAAGTATTTTTGTATAATATATTTTTTCTTTATAATACATTAGAATACATTAAAATTTTTCATAGTGACTAACTAACCTTATCTTACCTTCCTTCATTAACTTGAAGCCACTTTCACATTACATCGCAGTTTCGGATCTCTGATGGAGAAAAGCTTTTTACTTTTCTGACTAATAGCATACTCCAGCTGTTTCTGCCTATCGCTATAGCTTTCCTCACCCTTTTTTTTTTAGGAATTCCTACTTGATCTAAATATCTTCACTAGCCTTTCTCCCTATCCTTTTGTCATATTCCTGGATGCCTTGGCCCATCAAACTCTTCTCTGTTCCATCCTCCAAGACGTACAAAGTCTTCCTCGCCTCTTCTTCCTCGATTCGCCAATCATAGCCGCTGGAACATTCTTTTAGGTGTTCGAACCATAATGGCTTTTTTTTTTCTATTTCGTATAATGTATTGTTTTTTCAGAGACATTTTCCGTGGTAGCCTGCTTCATTTTGTGGTCATCGACCGGTTTCGGGCGTTCGCCCATCTTCAGGATGCGTTTTTCAGACAGTGTGCCAACACAGACTCGTACAGAGACTTAGTTTCACACTAACTAAGTGTGAAGAGTTGTGTGAAACTAAGTCTCTGTGCAAGTCTGTGTTGTCACACTGTCTGAAAAAACGCATCCTGAAGATGGGCGAATGCCCGTAACCGGTCGATGACCACAAAATGGAGCAGGCTACCACGGAAAATGTCTCTGATGCTTTCCAGCTCTGCGGAACCAACCACCACAACAAATATTGTTTTTTTACTTCCATCACTTCTCTAATCTGGGATTTCCTTAATGTTTCTATTCTGGAAGTCCATTTCTGTTGCCAACAGTTTTTTTGTAGACTTTTCTGTATGCTCTATGTCTCTGAAATCATTATGCTGAACACAAAGGCTTTAAAGATATTCTGTTTTGTTTTTCGGTGAGATGTACCTGCTCCACAAGACAGAGTTTAGCATACAGTTTGACTTTTCCTTTCACAAATTCTTTTATCGAAATCTATGTGCAGCACTGCTAGCCTGGAACCCGTGACCTCTGGTTTCCAAGTCCAGTGCAATACCATTGAACTAACGCCGCCTCTATCAAAGGCTCTTCAGGAATTTTCTTTTTTCTTATAGTGCTGGCTCAAGAGCAGTTTGCTGAAGTAACTCAAAGGAAATGTAAAGATTATTGCTTTGGACCGTATGAACCAGTGTGCACTTTCCGTCTAAATGCATTTAAAACGTTTTCAAATCGCTGTGGTGTTGACGTAGCTAACGCATGCGTACAATATCCACGTGAGTATTCTTTAGCTACTTTTGTATTGGCTATAACAAATCCATATATATATAAAAACTAATCCTAAAAGTTAATTTAGCTTCCAAAAATGTGTTTACACCTTTTTGTTGAACATTAATTTTAGAAACATAATATCTTCCTTATAAAAGAACTGCAATCAAAAATCTGATACTACTCAAAAATGTATAAACTATTTAGCAATTATGACCTATGCTGAGGAAAACCAGAAACTGGCCCATAAAGAGATTCTCATCTTTTCGGATAGCCAGGCCGCACTGAAGGTCCTTGCTGCCTTTAGAACCACCACTTCCCTACTTTGCGTTAAACAACTCTTCCGGCACAAGAAAGTTCGGCTAAAATGGGTACCTGGACGGATATGTGAAAATTAGGGACAAGAAAAAGCCGCCCTACTGACCGAGAATGGGGTGAATACTCTGTTCAGTAGTTCAGAATCTGTCCTGGGGATTACTAAAGGGACAGTGCATGCATCTCTTAGAGCATGGCTCTGGAGAGAACACACCTATCTGGAAATTTAAGTCCAGAAGCTAAACACAGCAAGATGATGGTATCAAAAAGCTGTGTAAGAATATAACTAATGAAACCCACTGTTTAGGGAGGAATCGGATTACTCTGGTGACGATAGGTTCAAAAAACACTACACAAGATCGGGGATAATTAGCTCAGATCCTTTGTGAAGACTATCAGGGGGAGGATTAAATGGCGCCTGCTGTTCGATTGTGTCGCAATCAATAATTTGTGCTGAGACCAGAGGAGAAAATAATGTAAAGAGAGCTGGTTAGGAAAGCACTCAACCTGACGAAGAGAAAAGGTTCCTAGAACTATCTACAGCGTAGGCACAATAAGCTTCAGTGCTCGGAGAATGGGACCGACCCTATGTTCCAATCTAATTTTGAAAAAAATAGTGTTCTAAAGTATAAAATACTATTTTTTGTTTTGTTTATTTAGAAATTTACAATCTGTATTACATATATACAATGAGTAAATAGGATGAATAATGAAACTGTAGGCTATGAGAAGGTAGGAGGAGAGAAACTACCCAGCGGTAGCACTCTCTACGGGATACCAGTAACACTGATCAGCCCCGAAGGAAATCTCGAGGCCACTGGCGATTCAGACGGCGAGGTGGATTGTCAGGGATGGTAGTGGAGGCTAGAGATTGTACAAAAGGAGAGAGTAGTATGCAGTTTATGATATTTTGTCTTGGCAAGTTGTTGTGCGAAAGGGACGTTGAGGTCATTATGGAGCGTAAGGTTTGACACGTAGAAAGGAGCTCTACTATCTGTAGAAGTAGCTTAGATTGGAATGTCTGAACGGTACGTAAGTTTGTAGGTTTAACTGAACCCCACAATTCAAGTCCGTAAGTCCAAATTGATTTGATTATAGAAATATATATCAGTCTTTTGAGTTCTGTAGGTAATTTGGATCGTCTTCCGATAAGTCTGTAAAGAAGTTTGGCCCTTTTAGTCAGTGCTTGTCTTTTAAGTCTTGTGTGCGGGTTCCACGTGAGTCTTTTGTCAATGAAGAGCCCAAGGTAGCGCACGCACCAGATCTGTTACAGGGAGAGGATTGTGATTGAAGAAGACTGGAGGACAGGAGCCCCGCCGGAGAGTAAATGTGGCATGTTGGCATTTTTGTGAGTTCATTTTAATTCGCCACTTTTTTGCCCATGATTCTATTGTATTTAAATGTGTCTGTAAATTGTGTGAAGCTGATGTGGTGTCTGCACTTGTTGCGAGTATGGCTGTGTCGTCTGCATATGTACAGTAGTGTGGATGGATTTGTAGGTATGTCTGATGTGTACACTGTATAAAGGACGGGACCAAGTATACTCCCCTGCGGCACCCCTACCCCACTGATGAAAAGGAAGAGAGTGCTGTGCCACGACTGACCTGAAAGAACCTTTCTGATAGATAGGAACGCAGGATGAGAAAATAGGTAAAGGGAAGACATTTTTTCAGTTTTTACTGTAAACAGAATGCCACACGCGATCAAAAGCCTGGGTAACATCTAAAAATGCCCCCGGGCAATACTGTTTTCTCTCCAGGGCTGAAGCGATCTCGTCTACTACCCTGTGGCACTGTTAAATTGTGCTATGTTTCCTTCTCAAGCCAAACTAGTGGTTAGGCACAACACCAAGCTCCGCAAATATGGGGCTGATGCGCTTTAGAAGTAGTTTCTCAAGAACTTTCCCTAATGTCATAAAATACTACAAAGTAGTAAATTAAATAAATGATATTTAAACTATGCTTACAATTTTATTTAAAAAAAAAGCATTTCAAGAATTTTATACCTATATTATATTTTTAATACAATATATGTGTATTTTGTTTCAGCTTATGTAATTGTCGCAAATTGTTCGTGCAATTTTGAAACATTGGAAGTGAAAAAGTAAAAATGAATTTCTCAATATTTTTAATTATTTTTTCGAGTAATTAGGTGTCCTATTATTTCTTCCACACAATAATCAACTAAAAATTTGTTTAAAATAAGTGTGACATATATGTATATAATATATATTAATGATGTTATTAAATACTTGTACTTGTTATATATTATGCATTTATTGTCGAAATAAATCAATTTATCGAAATAATCAATTTATTATGCATTTATTGTCAAAGAGTAATTAGTTGAATTAACTGAGCATACTTCTATTTCTTCAAACTTACCTCTTAACTATTTCATTAGTGTAAAATGAAGAAGTCTTATTGATCAATAGCTGGAAGTTCTTGTTGATTTTGCCAGCTTAGTGGAAAACCTCAGCTATTGCATTTTTCTAGCACTTTGGAAAGTATCCAATACTTAAAGAATGATTATTCCCGAGTAAAGAGTATTCTATTTATTTGCCGGCTCAAGGCATACGCGAGAAATACAACTGCGAAGGGTCATGCACTGTAGGAGGATTAATAATTTTTAAGCGAAAGAAGTTGAATGAAGTGTAAATTAGAGATACATATGTTTACAAACTGCTTAGAGTAAAACACACCCAGACTAAGAAATGAAGTAAAAAAAAAAAGACAAAAAGTAATTATTAATGATTAAGATCAAGTATGTGTTCCAGAAATCAAAACAACATCGTTTTAAAAGCCTATTACAGGATACTACATCAATTTATTAATTTCAATTATTTAATATAAATATATATGAACATGTATTTATAACCTTATAAATTTTACTTTTAAAACCGTAGATAAACTACCTGTAACCTTTGGTTCTATAAACCTTAGTTAAAACACAAGCTGTGGAATATATACTGGGAATTATTCCACTTGCAAAAGATTGGGGGTTCAGGTGGACGGGGTAATAAGAATAAGTTCTATTGAACTGTACATTTATTTCCGTCACTACACGTAAATTACAGATATAACCCGATTCCTGGTCTTCCTGGGCAACGTTGTGGTTCAACGCACTAGTAATGGCCTGGATAATGATGTAGATCACATGCCAATCTTATGTATAGCGTCTGAAGCTATGGATGCAAGAACAAGCCCCACGATCCAGCTTCTAATTATTGGAGGACCAGCTCTAAACAAAGAATAGAGCAACGTTAATAAAAGAAAATACACCTTTATGGATCACTACAAAAAAAATGTATTTAAAATGCCACAGTGTCTTGTAATAAGTTGAACAGGTCCAATTAAGGATCATATGATAAAGTTATACACCCTTGAAATAGGTGGTAGCAGAAGTTAATGTAGTACATGCAAAAAGAGCTTAGTTAACTAAAAGAAGATTCCTGGATGTGAAGACTCCTAGGGTACGAGAAGTGAGATAAAAGTGCTATACCTGACTGGCCACACTGTTGAGTAAGGCTGTGTTATTCAGCTATTAAATTCAACTGGCACTAGTTCCTTAAATGAGTTAATATAAAAGATTAAATAATGAACCACAATGCGCTTGAAGTTGTCAGTGATGCAAATTGGATCATTCCAATTGAGTTGATGATTACAGGTAATGTATGCAATAGTGTAAAATCCTTCTTTAAGGTTGCCAAATCCTCAGCTAGTGAAGCAAGAATGTTAAAGTAGATATTGTCAATAATAATAATAATAATAATAATAATTAGAGGAAATTGGAATGGGAAAGGACCAAGTAACTGCTTACCACCAGCCTTGGCGTCCCAGCCTGATAAAGAATTAATTGCGAAGTTGCAATAACTCCTCTTGAAGGTGTTTGTGACGAGATGTCTTCAATAAAATTAGATTCAGTTGTAAGAATTAGCTGCTTGGAGCTGCAATAACGTTGAGTTCCGGCGGAGAAAAAAGCATGTGCTGAATATTCAAGATGGCGTCAGTGGCCAGGAGCTAAAAGAACTAGTAGTACAGTATGGCACTTGAAACAGAACTCTAAATTTACTGAGGTCACAATGTGGGGAACGCGCGGCTTACTAGATCACACATGTTAGTCAACATGATACCTTTATTAATGCAGTATTGTGCAAGGCACTAATTGTAATGTAGTATAAAACAAATAAAAAATAGCATGAATTCTCATATATTAAGAAATACCACTGGATCAACCGTATGACTAGCCAGATTAGGGATACAGTAAGGGGGGCTCCCACAATTAATTGTCCCCTCTAGTATGAATTCGGTAGAAATACGCGAGGTAAGCATAGCCAGATACAGTAAAGACACTCTATTCTTTTATAATCTATGATATTCGTGTAAATAATAATTATTTCCATAATAGAAGAATGGAAAGATTTACTTCTTTGAAGACAGTTTTTCCGAAATGTTCTTGTTTTCACAAGTATTCACATGGAAAAAAGAGATTGCAATTTAAAACAACATTTTTGGTCGCTTTAGTCAAATCAAAACAAAATCCAAGTTTTTGTTTTTAACAATTTTTATTTTGTTTACTACGATTTAGACTTATGGTATTACATTCCCCGAGGAGATGGTCAACACTTTTGGATGAGACGAGGTCGCAGGAACAGACAGGGCTCGGAGTGATGTTAAATCTATGGAGATAGGGATTTTTCCTGAGGCGATTTGAGTCAGTCTTTAGTTAATTTTAAGGAGAGCACAATAGATCTTTCAGGTCGCAGTGCATATCCTTTTTTTTAAAAAAAAGTGTGCTCCATTTTTAGTCTTATCAAGATGGATGGGAAGAACTCCTTTGTCAGTCTGCCAGTCAGTGAGTCACTCCATAGCTCCTCCCACTTTTCAATTCATCGTTTAACAGCGGTTAAGGGTAATTGGCAGTAACTAATGGGTAGGTTTTTCTCTTTCGAGACATCCTTAACCAACTTGTTGCCCTCTACCCCGACATGAGCCCTTACCCAAAAGAAGGAGCTGAAGAAATGCTGCGGAAGACCAAGTAGGGTGAGTCTGGTTTTTTTGTGAGTGAGTGGGAGCTTTTAAAATCAAAAAGTGTTTAATTATTTTCTTCAAGTAATTTCATTTTAATCATATCAAAAAGAAATATCAGGAAAAGTTTGTATGGCAATGACCAGAGGAGTCTTTTTTTTTGCTCTACGTTTCGGGTACCATTGTAGTCCCTCTTTAGGAGCTCTGTAGGGTTGAATAGGGGTGTGTACGTTGAGACTTCAATCTGAACGTTCTCGTTACAATTTTTTACAGGCCTAACAATATTTTTTTAAAATATTTTATCTTGCAGTTTCATTTTGATTTTACTGCAATGAACTTCTTTTGTTTCTTCTGCAAGAAACTTTTACTATACCGATGTTCGTTATAGCCGTATTTTCACCGAATCAGTTGTGTAGAATTTGTTAAAAATATTTCTGTTTTCTAATGGTTTCCAAATCGTCAGGCCTTAAAATATAAGAGATGTTTACAAATCAATGACCAGATTTTTTACGCTTCGGATACCATTTGAAACCCTTCTGGACATTGCCGTATAACATCTCTTCATTTTCTGTTAAGTTTTGGATAGAATAGTGTGTATTATACACTATTGTTTATTATTATACAGCATAATCAAACTAATATTGCTACGTTTGGAAGTTAAGTGTGTATATTTTTTTTTAAACAAAACATTATGCCGCCACCCAAAATTTATAATTCCAGAATGGTTAACTTCGGCGATCTGTGTGACTTATTTTATGGAATTTAGTATATTATAAAATTTTTTGTCACATTGTCTACAATCATTTAGTGGATTATGGTCTATTAATTTTCTGTTCTAATGTTATAAAGCACCTCTAATAATAATTATTTATTGATAACAACATCATTAAGAAGATAATAACATAATTAAAATTATTATATTCAAAATTATATTTTGAATATATATATTTACTTTCAAGGGGCTCCGAACAGAAAGTAGGGTCCCCGCTTCCTAGAGGCGGCCTGCTTTTGTTGTCAGTTTTTTTGAATGGAAATTAAATCATTTCTATCTCTGCCTAGGTTTTCATTTCTACCTCTTTTGTGGTCAAGTTTGAGATGGTTCATCTTTAAATTGATTTCTTGGTATATATTCAGTAAATATCGGTTTTTCCCAGTTTTTAACAAAACAGCTTTAGATTCACATATTTAAATCAAGAATACTCCTACTCCTAGGTAATAAATTAGGTCTATAATATGTAAAATTCTTCAAACTAATTGCTAAGTTGGGGTTATTAGCATGCTTTACAATTGCTCTCATGACCTTCATCCTAGTGAAACCCAATAAATATCAGATACATTAAGATATTGTTAGGAATAGGGCAGATGTTTTGTGAAGATATTGTTCTAGCCGAAGATATCCTCTTAACTGTTAGATTCTATCTAGTTCTTATTTTCTAAATCTGCATGTTCGACAGATAGTAATCTAATCCATCTTCACTTGAAACATACTCTACCTCTGACACTTGTTTCTGGAATGATGCCAACATTTTCACAGAAATGTAACAACTGAATAAATAATTCCAAAATTAGTTGAGTTAGATGGGGAAAGCTAAAATGAGGGGGGGGGGGATTATATATAATGTATATCTACCTGTTCTTAGCAATTGCTACTTGTTACGAATAGAAATCAGATACATTTATCGTTAAATATGGGGTTAGGTCTGCAAGCTGGATAATATCTGGAATTTCTATCCCTCGTAGTATCATGCTTATTTTGGTTGCTTTTGATTTTCAGTTTCAGATTTTCATATGTGTCAGAGTAAAGCTATCATTTCGTGCAGATAGTTGACTTCAACAAGTGTTCTTCTAAGGTATATCTAAAATAAAACTGTCGCCCATCATCCTGTGAAAGACAAGTCTTGCCTGATGCGCGTGATAAGCATGCTGCCGTTCCCACCGCTGTTTAGTTCTGGTCTTCGTTACCTAGATACACCACTACTGCAATTCTCCACTTTTTCCCACTATGTTGGTTCAACATCGTCTCACCGCCCTCATAGGAATCGAAGCCTGAATTCTTGCACCAAAGATTTCTCGCAAAGATACTGTCCATTAGATAAGCGCATGAGGACGTAGATCTTCTATAAAACCATAAAAATCACAATACTTTGGAAAAAAGAAATCTGGTGTGAAATAATCGTACGATTTTCTCTAATTGCAGTTAATACAATGAAAAAACTGATAAATTGCCTTTAGTTTTGTTGCTCCAACATAAATAGAGGTGGCAATAATCTCCAGTTTGATGGGCACAATTTCAATTTTAATAAAATTGATAAATTTATATCTGCCCAGTTAGCATTCCATGTTAAAAGAAAATAGTTGCGATTGTTTTCGAGGAAGTACCAAATGAATTAGAAACTGTCAAGTTTCCCTTCCGTTTAACCAATTTTCTTCATTTGGAATTCAACGAATATTTGTAATTTAATTTAATATTATATACGAGGAGGTGCAATACAGACAAATCTTTCTTGATGGAGTTTGACCGTAAACTACATGACAGATGCAGTGGTCGTACCAAAACAATATACAAAACAATTGTTCAACAACATTTATAAGTGTAAAGATATATTTGGAATAAGAGAAACAGTAATAAAGCACTGGACTAGCCACGCAAAAGTCCCGGGTTCCAGGCCAGCAGTGCCCGCTCTAGCGGTTACATCGCCCCGGACAAAAAATACAAATTGCCGCCCCTAAAGAATATATACACTACCGTTCAGAAGTTTGGGATCAGTTAAAAAATTGGACCTTGAACTACTTCACTATAGTCGATCGTGTCCAATTGATATTCTTAAAGTTGCTCTTAAATCTGCCACGACAAGTCTCCAATAATTTCGTTCACTGGAAGTTGAATGACGGCAAATGAAAATCAAGATTTTTTTAATAAATCTATAAGATTCTGGCTGATGATTTTATCGATGTAAAGCATCTCACCTCTGAAGATATGCTATAGAAGATTTGTGAAGCTTTTGGATGGTTCTGACATTCCTTTTAACTGGGTGGCTCTTGTGAGAGAAATGCATTATTCTTCTATAGGAGCGCAGGACATCTGGAAGGCGCAGCATGCGGTCATGGTCTCTAATAACTTAAAAAATCTTTCTCTAAACTGACATCAATGAAGTACTTAACTCTTCACATAATATCCACTATAGATTGATATTCCCTTGGCTAATGGTAGCTCATATGTAAATATTAGGTGCAATATCATTAAAACCAGATTGATAGCTCAAATTAGACTAGCTAGTGATCGTCATCCAGGATTTTTTATAATGGAATAGCCCATTTATTTGATTCTAAAAGAGTATATTTACTTGTGCGGTGGGCAAAAACGATAATATTATGCACTTTATTTTGAAATGCACTTATTATAAATATTTGAGAAGGAGGTTGTTAAATACGTATTTATCTTCACCCAGTTCTTATGTTTATGCTAACTTACTAGATATAGAAAATAAATAAAAGTTAAACCACTTATTTTATTTTATCTCTGAGGCTTTCGAGGAAATCGTATACATAGGTTTGTAAAGGTATTATTTAATTCCTACGAGGAGATCCCTCAAACTCCTTCCCTAAAATAATTTGTATAAATGAATAAAGTCTATTTAAATCATTGTTACTATCTACTTTATTAATCAAGTATTTTGTATTATTTTCTTGAGGCGTTCTGTCGCCATTGCTGTGGACGTTGTTAGCCGATGACATCCTGACCAAATTAACCGCGGAAGGCTTTCATTGCCTAGGGTTCGCGGACGATCTGGCGATCGTGGTGAGGGGGCGGTTCGCGGTAACCGTCTCGGAGCGCACTCAGGGGGCGCTCAATATTGTGAACAAATGGTGTAGAGCGGAGGGTCTCTCCATCAATCCCCACAAAACTCAAGTGGTTCCTTTTACAAGGAAGAGAAATTTACAAGGCTTACAACAGCCAATGCTCGGAGGGGTCGCGATCCCCTTTGCCATGGAAGCCAAATATTTGGGGGTCACTTTTGACCGAAGGCTGACATGGAATTCCCATATTAATATCACCGCACACAAAGCCAAAATCGCCATGGGTAGGTGCAGGAGGCTATGCGGTAAAAGTTGGGGATTAAGTCCGAAGATGACTCTGTGGATTTATACCTGTGTCGTGAGACCGATGGTAACCCACGGGGCGGTGGCGTGGTGGACAAAGACCTTGCAGATGGGGGGGCCGGGAGCGCTCGGAAGTATTCAAAGGCTGGCCTGTTTGAGTACGACGGGTGCCATGATGACTACCCCTACTGCGGCCTTGGAGGTCCTGTTAAACCTTCCACCACTCCACATCTACGTCCAAGGCGTTGCAAGAGCAGTTGTGGCACGACTACAACAGGGACAAGCACCCATTTATCCCAGGCACACTGGGAAGCATCAAGACCTATGGGAGGAGCTGGAGGCGGACCCGATTTTGGGCCTGCCTACGGATATGATGACTCCTAGGTATGACTTCCAAAAACACTTCAAAGTCTTGATATTAGACAGAGGGGCATGGAAGAATGGGCCGCCAATTACAGGCGAATCTATGTGGTACACGGACGGGTCCAAGATGGGTGACGGAGTGGGAGCCGGCGTGTACGGGGCTCATCCGAGATGCAATATCTCGGTGAGCCTGGGAAGGCTAGTACGGTCTTTCAGGCGGAGCTAGTCGCGATTATTATCTGCGCCGCCGAAATAAGAAGACGGGGAGTGCATAACTCCAGAGTCGTCATTTATTCGGATAGCCAGGCTGCTCTGCGGGCAATTGACTCGTGGGAGATCAGCTCAAGGCTGGTGTGGGACTGCCTAGGTGCACTAAGGGAAATTAGTAGCCATAATAAGGTCTTCCTGGTTTGGGTACCTGGGCACTCGGGTCACAGAGGCAATGAGGCGGCGGATCGCCTGGCCCGGGAGGGTTCAATGGGAGCGCTTATCGGGCCGGAGCCGTTCTGTGGTGTCTCAAGATGCCTCAGGAGTGCATCCATTAAGCTATGGATGCAAGACCGATCAAGGGAATGGTGGGTCAAAACTCCAGGCCAGAGACAGGCGAAAAAGTTTATCTATAGCTACTCGCCCAAGCTAACTGCAGAATTACTCCAACTAGGCCGGGTGGCCATAAGGATAGCAGTTGGCATTCTCACTGGCCATTGTAGATTAAACAAGCACATGCATCGCATGGGCCTGGCAACGGATAGCCTGTGCAGGTTTTGTCAGGAAGAAGAGGAGACGGCACTGCATGTGGTATGTCAGTGCGAGGGGCTGGTCTGGCTAAGGTACCGCCTCTTTGGTAAGGAGAAGCTGGTGCCAACAAGCCTCAGCCAGGGCCCTCTCTCGGACCTATTAAGTCTTCTAAGGCAAGCAGGACTCGAGAGGGTGCTCTGATGGCGGGTGCTCTGATTGACCACCTGGGAGCCCCCCCCCCAATTCCACAGTTCGGTTAAGGACAGGATAGGGGGAGGGTCTCCAACTAGGGGGTGCCACAATAGATCCTTGGGGTGTCGCGGTGGCGTAGGCTGAGTAGCCATTCCCCCGGTAGAATCTATCTATCTATCTATTATTTTCTTACTTTGAAGATTAAGCTGTAATATTTATCATGTTTCTTCTTGTGATGTTTGTATTTTTTGTTCAGCTTTCAGCAGAGGTCAATCTCTTGCTATAGAAATGTACAGTTTGTTTAGCAATAAACAAATAAATATTGAATGAAATTTCTCAAGAAATGTTTCAAGCAATTGGACCAGCCATTTCAAGAGATTTTGAAGCTGCTTTCAAAAATATATCAAATACAATATTCAATCAAATACCAACAAATGTAATTAGCCCGTAAATTTTATTGACAAGATTTAGATAAAAGTTCTTGAACTGTATATTGGTAGGCACATATAAATGCTTATAAAAATAATGATTGTATAGGATGGATTGCTATTTGAATCTATCCTTCAATAGTCTTAAATTTCTCATTTTAACATTGTATCTACGTTATTACATAAGATAATATTAATATTCGCAGCCCTCTATAGCTTTGTACCTCTAAAACAAATGTAAAAAATCTGAACCCTCTCATGAAAAAGCAAGGAGGCAAAGATATCATGTCAAGCATTATTCCAGAAAAATATCTTGGCAAATAATATGCCAAGAATTATCTTAATAGCTTGCGAAAGAAATATAATGTAGAAAAAAAAATAAAAATAAATATTATGTAATTAATATATTCGTTTATTTCTTGTTTAAAAATGAAGTGTACGCTTTTTTTTTTCAATTATAATGTATATCTAGGTAATTTTTTCAGTTTTTGTGATTTTTCTTCATAAAAACACCGACGAATTTTATTCAATTTGGTATACTAACTATAAAGTTTGTCGATTACAATTCTGAAAACTGGAGTAAGAGAAATTTGTGTGAGTGTTCCATACCAGATGTTTTTTTGTTTTCTAATTAATAAAGTAACTAATTTATTAAAATTAGTGTATTTGTAGTTATAAATTTGGCCACCAGATAACAACACCTACTGAGAAATCAATTTTATTTATGGTTATATAGTTTGTCACTAGGTGTCACTACTTACTAGATTTTTTTTTGGGGAGTCCATTACTCTACCCTTCATAAAGAGCCACATTTTAAAAGGTTTACATCAGAGGATGGCGCTGCGATCGGGTGGCAAATTTTGGAACTACAATTCTGTATATCTGGAAGCTTATGCTTTCTAGCGGCAAATATTTGAACTACTACAAATTCTAGATTAAGTAAGTGCTGTTACCTGGCGGTGAATTCAGAAACTTTAATTTATTCGTTTTCAACTATTTTTCTTTTTTTTATTTCAACTAAAATGTGAAATTTGATTTTTTTTTGTTTGTTTTATAAGAATAGTCCTAATTTTATAAACTTCATCTACAACTATTACATTCTTAAAGCAGTTAGTAAAAAGAAAATTTTTACATTTGTTCCTTAGCACTATCTTTTTTTATGTCTTTTATTAATTATTCAATTATTTGTTAAAGGGGGCTAATTGTAACTCTAAAATTAATTAAGTTATTTTCTCTCTTATTAAGTTACATGTATTTATTATATTTAATACCGGTTTAAAATTTTCTTCCAAATAATTGTGAAGAATGTTCTATCCCGAGCCTTAAATTGTCCTGCAAATTGACGTCGCATGCATTGCTACTGGGTTGATAGAGAGCTTGATACACAATACAATCTTATTTAGGTAAATAGTATAATCCTCACTTCCTTTATTTATCTGTAATACATGTCCACTAACCGTTTATTTGCAATGAATTATACAATAAAGGAATGAAGGGTGATTATTTTATACCAGATTTCTTTTTCCTAAATCGCAGCAGTAGACTAAATAAATTTAGGGATGTCAAATCTAGACTATGAGGGAAAATACAGACTTTGTCCACAGAGCATCATTTTGATTAGGAACTATTTTTTTCTTGTATCATTTGAATCTTATTTTTCGCATTATTTGTTTATCTAAAAGTTTTATTTTCAGGACTTCATCAGTCATCAGTTATTTTGGTGATACTTTAGAGAAAAGCATATTGCTATTGTTCCTTCAGAAAAATGTGGCAAATAAAAGTATTCAACGTTTATATGATGGATAGTATTCAACGTTTAAAGAAAATCGTTGCAGTCAATTTCGAGAAAATCACGAAAAAGTGAAAAAAAAAATTCAGTAAATTCGCACTGTCGGATGAATTTGCCGTCTGTGCAATCCAAAAAAGTAAATTCTGGCAAACTGAATTAACTGGTTTTGTTCTTAATTTGTTTGCAAAGTTTAGCCTTTGCCCTTCTGTGGCTAGTTGCAGCGCTCGCTCTAGCGGTTACGTCGCGCCGAACAAAAAGACAAATTGCCGCCCCTTCATATATAGATACACTACCGACCAGAAGTTTGGGATCAGTAAAAAAATTTAGTTATTTACTAAAATTCTTTAAAGAAAAATATAGTTACATTGTAATAAGAATTTTCCAGTAACGTGATTTATGCATAACACCTTCCTCATTTAAATGGCACCTTTTAAAATAAATATTTTATTAACATAATATACCTCGAAGGCACCTTTATAAGCCCGGAGCTCTTCTGCAGTTGCCCAGGAGCCTCATTCACGCTTCTATCAAGGAATGGATAGAAGACCAGCATCTGCGATAGTGGGAAAAACACCAGGGCAGAGACAGGCTAAATTCTTTGTTAAGACATTTACCTACATTCACCAGGGATCTACTGAGCCATAGCCGAAGAGATATAAGGATAATAGTGGGTCTACTAACAGGGTATGGCAGGCGGCTGAATAGGCAAACACACCATTTACAACTAGCATACAACGCGTTAAGCCGTTTCTGCTGGGCCGAGGAGGAAACCCCGGCACACGTTCTTTCTGTGTGTGCCGGCCTGGCGAGGACAAGGATTCTTCAACTGGGGACTAGCAATTCCGAAACCATGAGCTTCATGACGGAGCTACTTTCAGCTTTGCTAGGCCTGATTAAGAGGGCGAAGCCCCAGGAGATACACAATAGACCTCTCAATGAAGGTCGCAGAGGAATGAGGCGTGGCCCTCCCTCATCCAATCTAACATAATATGCACTTTGCCCTTCGAGAAACAATTTACCTCTTGGATTTGTTAGTAATTCACAGGGAATAATTTTTTCAAATTATTGATTCTGTTTATAGATTAGGACTTTGTATGGTTTGTCAACAAATCATTATTTACTTACTTTTTATTCTATTTTATTTAATTGGGATTAGTTCACTCCTTGAGCTTCACGGTTTACGAGTATATCTTCACGGTTTACGAGTACATCTTATTGCAACGTTGATTTTTCCTCTTTACAAAATGGGCAAAGTTAAAGAACTGAGTACTGCTACCAGAAGTGCCATTTGAACTTTAATAAAATAGGGAAATCAGAACGAAAAATAACGGCTAAACTTAAAATTTCAAAAAATGGTGTTCATCGTGCTATTAAACGGTTTAAAAAATATGGTGATCATGAAGATTTACACCGCTCCTGGAGACCAAAATCAATAACCAAGATGAGGATAAGTTCATTATTTTATGAATTAAAAGAAACAGACGACTAGCAGCTCCAAAAATCGGAGGGTTATGAAGTTATTAAAACAAGTTCGAGGCCAACTTCTGTCTCAACTGTTCAAAGGCGACTTCGTCAAGCGAACTTAATACGAAGAGTGGCAACGCTGAAACCATTATTAAAGGGTGCAAACAAGAAGAAACGTTCACAGTGGGCTTGAAATACAAAGACTTCACAGTGAAAGGTTGGAGGAACCTTTCAGCTCAGAAAAATTACTTCTTCAAGCATAATACCCACCGTCATGCACAGAGAGGGCTCGGTCATGGTTTGGGGATGTTTTTCAGGCTATGGAATAGGTGATCTCCATATTGTCGGGATAATGAAAAAAGTAAATTATAAAAGCATTTTAGAAAATCACGCCTTACCCTGTGGTCAGCGATTGATTGGGGAATAAAATCAGAATGCGATGAGCGCAGAAAGTTCTGGGCGAAAGCCGTCACTGTTGCAGATCGTGGTAGTAGTATAAGTTGTAAAAGATACTTTTTATCAATATTTCTTATAGATTTAGTAAGCCCATAATCTGTAAAAATTTAAATAAAAATAATATTCAAAATGAACTCTATTTATAATCAATGATAGCAACTTATCTGTATTTTATTTTATTAATTTTTTTCACCTTATTGCTACAATCTATTGTTATATTTACATTTAAACAGGTTTCCTATCAATTACTACATCAATATAAGGAAAACTGCTATTAAATCAAATTGAACATAATGCACAGAAATTCTTTAAATGGTATTTCCTCAAAACACTGCGACAAATCTATTACTTCCTCGGGCTTAATAGTTTGTATTAGAATTACTTTGTTTATTACTTCACCATCTTTATTTATGGGAAATATTAAGCATAACTAATTGTTTATTAAAACAATAAATTCCACGTTAAAAGAAAAGTTTTCAAAATATATATTTGCATTAAGAGAAATATTGTTAAGTGTTCACACCTTTTTATTATTTTTATTATCACTTTATGATATACTTTATAGGAAACATAAACAATGGAAACAATTGCTTAATGGTTTAATTTAATTACCCATCTTCATAAACCTAAACGCTGAAATTATCCATTATTCATTCCTTTTTTTTAAATATTCTGACACTATAAAAGCATTGGAAGAAACTCACTTTTAAGTTATATTTGTTTTAAGTAAATATGAAGCAACATTTATTATTATTGACATTTTTTCTTATTACATTTTTGGGTATGTACAATTTTATATTATTAGAAATTATAGTTTTTTAAATTTATAATAATTTAATGAAACAGTAAGTAATGCAAAAAAAAGTCAAATTGGATTTTTCACTGTGTAAATACATGTTTCCAGATCCTGTCAACATGAAAAAAAATATTATAACGAATGATCTGTATATGTGAACAGAATATTTGTTTTATCTGTTCTTTTTAAACTTCACAGAAAGTGATTTATAAAATATTTAAGAATAACACTTTTGTTTATCTATTGTAAACTATAAATTACACTGAAATGGAATTTTAGGCAGACAAGAGTATAATGTAATACACGCCAAAGTGATGACAACACTTACATATGTCTATGTACTACATAGATCATACTGAAATAGCATTTTAGACAGAAGTCTCAAGACTCAGATTCTATAAAATCTCATTAAAATAGAACAAGAAATTGAAACGTTGTAGTCTCTTCGAGAAAAAAAAACATTCCATAAATTTGCAGTCTCGGTTGAAGGATGTTGACAAAACGATCATGTCGATTTCAATGATGATAGTACCTAAATGAAATGTGGAAAATTTGGAGCCCTCCGTTTTTCGTTTTTGAGATGCATGTCCGTAACGTCATCAAATTCTCTCTCATTCTCTCTCTTACAAGCATAAAGAGAGAGAGTTCAAATTTCTTGAATAATAAAATTCAATGTGGGACAACCAACCATATGATTTTATCTTAATGTAATTCTCGGAATAGTACTAAATTTGTACTATTAACTACTTAGTTATTTTTAATATTAGACAATAATTTAATTAGATAATGTTAAAAACTCTCCCAGAGCTAACATGAAATCAATTTCCAATAAAAAATATTTAAAATAAAAATTTTAAATCCATAAATGTAACTTATTCTAATTGGTATACCAATTTGAATGCAAATTATTAGAAACACTTTCGAGAGAAAACAAAATTAACCCGTAATGCATGATTTTTTTATTTCTTTCGAATAATTTTTTTAATATTCTTTTTTGATATAAAACAAGGGATAAATATTAAAAAAATATTAGTCGCCTATAATTTTCAAGAAAGTGAAATTTGTGTTATATATCATATATGCCACATCATGTTAAAGAATTGATTTTGTTTTAAAATGAGGATAGGATCATTAAATTTAATTTTTGTGGAAAAAAAAAGTTTATTGGTTATGATAGTTATAAAATCAATTTTTGTCTTTGTTGAGACAAAAATTTAAATTACATTTCTTGCACTTTACATAAAAATAACCCTTGCTACCAATTAATTTACACCTATTTCGGTTCATACTCCATAAGGGCCAATGGTCCAATCCGTCTGTCCTGACGTCAGCTGGTGGTCTCACTGATGCAGATTTTTTTCTCCTCAAAATATCATCTTGTGATGGAGATGGCCTTCCTCTTTTAGGAGTCATGGATCTGCCTATTTTACAAGGTCTCACCCAGTTCCTTTCTGTACTCTTTTTGAGTCATACTTTGCGTTCCGTTCAATTGCTGAACTCTGCAATATAAAATCCAGCTATTTATTATGGTTAGATCTAATAAGTGGTAAAATAAACGCATGTACCACCTTCTTCTTATATTCATTTTTATTCTACATCTGCCAATATTGCTATCCATTAAGTCCACCCCGCCCATATGTTTATTGTATGCTTTCACAATTTTCGGGCAATCAACTGCTTTGTACGATTTGCTCTGCCTGTCAAATCGTTTAATTTTATCTTTTGGTTCTATGCCATAAATTGTAGACAGAAGATGTACTAATTTATTATCTTTCCACACTACTGATGAGATAGTAGAGCCATCTACATCGGCACAATATTCTTCGCAATAGCCTTTCTTTTCCTTTTTCATTTCTTTTTCTGTCAAATGCTTGCAGTTAGGAAGTCTGTTCTTTCTGACAGTTCCCAGACAAAAAATACCTTTTTTCTTTAGATACACTTGCCAGAGGTATAGAAGTATAGAAATTATCAAAATAAACTTTGTAATTTTGATGCTGTGGTACTTCACATGTAAGTCGATCTACTATGTTTGAACTACTACTTAAACTGCATTCAATTAAATTGGATCTGTTTTCTCGTCCAGTGTAAAGTTCAAATTTATAGACATAGCCAAAATGATCGCATAACACATAGATTTTGTAACCCCATTTGTTTGGTAGGTATTGTCGCAAATGGTGTCTGGTTTTTGATGCACAGATCTGCTCATCAACACTTAAAAATTCACACATCGGAATAGAGAGGAATTTATTGTTCAGATGATCAATGATGGGCCTAAGTTTATATAACTAATCATATTCTGGATTTTCAGACGTTAATGCACAACTGTTATCAGTAAACTGTAGGTTAGACCGAATTTTTTCAAAAATATTGACAGACATTGTTTCTTTTACCAAGTTGTTACCTATTACAAGATCCCATAGGTCTCTTATAGGGCACGGCAACAGAGATGATATAATACAAATGCCAATGTATTTATGCAGACTATTTATAGATAGATTTAGAAAGTTGTTTGGATCTTTTTGAGCACTGTATAGCCGGGTTTGTTCCACAATTTTCTTGCAAAGGTCTTCATCGAAAAAATATGAAAAAAATTGGAATGGGGAGGCGAGATTAAGAATGTAATTAGGTAAATCAGAGTTTCCTAAGAACTTAGTTTCTCTTTCATTAAGCATTAAATTTTCACTTTTCCAAACTAGTCGCCTGTAATCCTCAGTATTGTTTCCAATTGGTATTGAAGTAGAAACATCTTCAATCTCTTCCAAATGTTCTGCAGGCACACTGGGCTCATCAGCTGCATTTAAAGTGAAATCTATACGATCCAAAAGCACATCCTCTGATAGAGCTGAGGCACCGATATCCTCATCGCTGCATGAAGATAAACCATCTTCACTACCTTCCGGAAGTTGTAGTAAATTTATTATATCTTCGCTTCTTAGTACTCTTCTTGAGCCGTCTTCTTCAAGAAAAATTACGGAGTTTATATCATCATCCATCTGCATATCAAGTTAGAAAATATATGAACTCGTAGCATAATATTGCAAATGTGCAACATAAATTAATTTCAATTTTTGGCCTTAGCAAATATTGTTAACAAATGTTTAAAGTAATAATAGATAAATACAACCTTCCCCAAGCATAGCAAAATTTATAGAAATGTTTATCTTCAATAAAATAGGCACAATAACTTTATTTTATGCGCAGTTCTACTACAGTCCAAGCCCGTGTTGACTGTGTTCGATTTGAGGTTTCATAGCAGCTCATTACCTTCAAGATCGGACATGAACCTTATATAAACTGATACTAGACATGTTGTGGCATTAATTCATCATATTTTAATTCAAATGAAATCCAAGAGAGTTCTCTATAACAAAGCTAAAGAATATGTAGCAGAAATGCAACATGATGCACTATAGGGTTAATTGAAGAATTTACATTTCTGACATTAAACAATTGTTTTTGGTGATGGATTTTAACTGAAACGTGATCCACCGACGAAATATCAAATTTGAGCTTTCTGCAAGTTTCGAACTTAAGTTATCCTTTCCATTCGTTAGTTACACATACAGATTAAATCGTTGATAGCCATGCTTTTACATGAAAGCAAATATAAATATCGCAAATTATAAATGAAGACATAGCTGGATGACAGAATAAAAGTTAAATTAACTTTTGAAAATTATATATAATGTATTGGGGGGGGGGATAGACCCATACGAATGAGTTTTATTTTTTATTTACAGTTTACAAAGAATATATACAATTCTCCAATAATTACATTATAATAAATAAAATAAAATTCAAATTAATTATATTCAAAAAATTAAAAATCAAAATGCAATATAACCCTAATATCAAGAAAAAGAAAGTCATAGAAGTTATAAATAAATAATAAAATATTAATGACAAGTGAAGGAAAAAGTAAAAATGGAAAGAAAAAAGAGAGAACACAAGATAGAAACAAACAAAAAAAAAATACCCAACTTAAAACGTAAGAAGATAGGATTATTATATTAACAATAATATGGGACGGATGATGGTGTAGTGGTTATGACAATGGACTTGTTGCAGGGAGGTGCCCAGTTCGAGTCCCGCCGTATAATTGCTAAATTTTACATTCATTTAAAAAATGTTAACAGTAAAGTTTGTGCTTCCGCCTCCAGTCCATGAGACCTAATTTGGTAGTTGTATGTTAAGCCGGCCTGAAAAAGATAGGTTTAATTTTAACATTGATGTTTATGTCGCTAATTTATTTATTTGACTATCACATAATAAAATGAAATTTATAGGTTGACACAATATCAAATGTATGATATTAATTTCCTCCTACTAAAATATCCAGTATCATTAAAATAAGATGTCATTAATTTTTATTATAAACCTTTTATTATATAATAAAATTTAACAATAAAAAGAGGTACTGCCCAAATAGATTGGGTAGCTACAATACACGACGTACCAATCAGTCAACAGAGATAATTAACAAATTAAAAATATAACTATTATAACAATTATTATATAAGTGGCGGAGAAATATGCTTTGGTCAATTTTGATGTCAAATTTCAGGATAAGACAAAAATTGTTTGAATTTTCACAAAATTGTATTTACAAAATTTAAATAGAGCAAATGCAAAATTATTTAAATGATTAAAGATGTTCTATTTTTTAATAGTCATCAAAAAAGAAACCCTATCCCACGTCTTACTTAGTAGCTCAGCAGCATATGTTAATCAGAGACATTTTCCGTGGAAGCCAGCTTCATTTTGTGGTCACCGACCGGTTTCGGGCATTCGCCCATCATCAGGATGCGTTGGTCAGACAGTGTGACAACACAGACTTGCACAGAGCAAATTCAGTTTATACACTGACTGTTTTTTTTTTAATTATATTTTAAAACTAAACTCTTAAACTAGGTCAATGGAGGTATGGTCATGATAGCTGGGTGGGAAAGGAACACGTGTATGGGTTGATAAAACGTCCAAATTTTCCTTAAAATGGAAACAACACGTGGGGATCTAATTTTTAAACTCTGTTGTTGGAGAGAGATTCAGTTGACAATTAAATAATCAGAATAACTTTAAAATTAAATTAGATAACGATTTCAAGGTAACACAATTTAAAATTAAGCGATTAAAATAAAAATTAAATACACATAAGCATACTAAGCATATTTTATAATATTTATAACTATGTTATATATATATATATATGCATATGTTATAATATATATATCACAGTACATACTTATATTAATTACAGAGGCCAGTAACTTCCAACCTCCATCTTCTCTGATTAACTACTACAGAACATCTTAATAATATATTAATTGTAAACATTGAAATTAAAAATGTTTAATATTATCTCTTATTTGAAACAAAAATAGTTATATATTTAAGTTATCTATATAAGCAATGTCCCAGTTTGAATTTAAATTTAAATGCTACTTTGTATTCTAGATTTTATTTATTGTTCGTTAATTTCATCTGATCATTTTTACATTGCTTTCACTATCATAAGTATTTAAAAAAATCTTTTTTCCACGACTTTTTCTTACTCCTGTTAATGCTCAAGGAAGTGCGGCTTTACTGAATGGTTTTTCTGGAAAACGGCAACAACGATTTTCTTTAAATTCCGTGTACTATCTATCCACATAAATACCTTTCATTTTTATTTGTAAAAATTATTTTCTTTAAATTTCAAATTTGCTTATCTGTCCTGATGTAAATCTAGGGTAAGGTGAAAAGTTCTCGGCCTAGCCCATAGATGGCCCTGCTACAAATAAAATTACTGTTTTGTTATATTGGCACACTTGTTGCAAAAGTAAATAATAAATATGAATTTCATCAAACAAGTTTTGTTTTATTTTGTATTTATAGCTGTTTAATAACTTTGAATTGTATTTTTTGTTTACTTTAAGCCTAATGTAAATTTGGAGGAAGTTCTGGATTCTCTCGAAATAAAACTTAAAGAATTGATGTCTAAATATAATAGTTCAATGTTTATCATAGGTGGGGACTTCAATTGTAGGGTTGGAACGCAACTATGTTTGATGTTAACTTAGATAGTCCTAATGTTAGCTCTTATCATTCCACTTGTGATAATATATTAAACACCAAAGGAAGGGTTCTCACTGAATTTATGGAGTCTAATTCTTTTATTCTTATTAATGGGAGAACACGTAGTGACAGCCCAGCTAATTTCACCTGTATTTCCGCACTTGGACAAACTGTCATAGATTTGGTGTGGTGCGATAGTAATCATTTAAATATTTTACAAGATCTAAAGGTTTCAGTTATCGATTCAGGGTCTATTCACCTTCCAGTCTTAATATCATTAGATATCGATGTTTCTCCAACCTGCCAGAATTTAAATGTTAAACCTTGTGTGAGGTCTACATTAGTATGGAAAAATAATTTAAAGGAAAGTTTTCTTACTGATATTTTGTATAATAAAAGAATTTCTCTTGATTTCTCCAGTAGCACAGTAGATTTTGTATTTGATAATTTCCTTCAAGCTGTTTTTGACAGCGCTAAAAACGCAGGAATGTTTGTGAGCAAGCAATATAAAAATTATTCTTTACCCAAGAGGTGCCCGTGGTATGATAGTGAGTGTCGTACATTAAAGTTGGATCTCCTTTCTCTTTTAAAATATTGTAAGAAAAAGCATTTCAATTGTCCTGAGAAAGTTGATTATACTAGAAAAAGGGCGATGTATAAAGAGTTGATTAAACGCAAAAAGACAGAATATCAAAAAATTATTGTCGATAAGATAGCTAAAATTAATGATTCTCGGTCATTTTGGGATACTGTGCGCCAGTTTAAGCCTTCGGTTATGAGCTCTAATGTCTTGTCTGTAGAAATTTGGGAAAGATTTTATTCGCAAATGTTTAAACCCAGTTTAAAAGATAGTACTGTATATTTCAGTGTATGTCATCCTTTTTTGGATAATCCAATAACAAGTGATGAAATAATGGTTTCTTTAGCAAAATCTAAAAATTGTAAGGCTGCAGGACCAGATGGAGTCTCTTATGAGTTCTATAAGAATCTTCCACAAAACTGGTTATTATATTTAGAAACGCTATTTAATAAGATTTTATCTACTGAGGCTCTTCCAAAATCATGGTGTTGTTTCTCTATGACAATGTTGTACAAGAAAGGGGATCGTAGTAATCCGTCCAATTATAGAGGTATTGCCTTAGCCAACTGTGCGTTGAAGATTTTTACACAAGTCTTACTGAGTCGTTTGTTGGCGTGGGAAGCAGACCTCTCTTTAATACCAGAATGTCAGTCTGGCTTTCGCCCGCAACGCAGTTGTATTGATAATATATTTGTTCTTTCCTCGGCTGTCCATATACATTTGCGGTTGCCCAAACGAAAAATTTATGCCGCTTTTATCGACTTCAGGAGAGCGTTCGATTCTGTGGATCACGAACGATTATGGACCAAACTATATAGTTTGGGCTTCAGTGCTAAGCTTATAAGAATAATAAGAAGTTTGTACGGCAATGCATCATTTCGAGTTAGAGTGAGAGATAAGTATTCCTCAGAGATTCCTCTGTCTGAAGGAGTATTGCAAGGGGAAGTACTCAGCCCATTCCTCTTTTCTCTATTCATATCGGATATAGAGAGGTATTTTAGACAGAAAGAATTAGTTGGACTTAGCATTGACCAATTCTCTGATATTATACTTTTACTATATGCAGATGATCTTATTCTGTTGGCAGACTCTCAAGTTGATCTTAAGAAAAAAATTAATATATTAAATAATTTTTGCGCTTTAAACTCACTTAATGTCAACCCCTTGAAATCTAAAGTTTTAATTTTTCGTAAAGGTCGAGCAAGTAATCGAAAAGAGTCTTTATTCTATGGTGAGGAGGAGCTTCAGTTGGTAGATAAATTTAATTATTTAGGAATAGAGTTTAGTAAATCTTCCTTATTTGCTGAGGCTGCAAGCTGCTCAATTAGTAAAATGAATATAGCTGTTGGGACTGTTTATAGTATTCTTTGTAGCACAAAATGTGAAAGCTGGGATTCAACAGTTAAATTGTTTAATGCTACTGCCCGCAGTATTTTATTATATGGCGCGGCAATTTGGAGCTTGAGATATGTCAATATTTTAGAAAGAGCTCAGATTAACTTTTATAAAAGAATTCTGCATTTACAGAAATGTACTCCGGATTACATAGTAAGAATTGAAGCGGGTATAATACCTATCTTAGTAGACATTACCAAACTTATAATTGGTTGGTTGTGTAAACTTTTGTCCATGGGTACTGATAGGTTTCGTAGAATCTGTTATAATAGGTTGTTTTCTTTGGGTTCAAAACCAGGAAATATTTATAAATACAACTGGGTGTCCCAAGTCAAAAAGATTTTTTTAGAAATGAACTGTGAGAACCTTTGGAATGAGCAGTCTGCTGATAACTTTCGGAAAAAAAGAAGGAAGTATTAAATCTATTGCAGAAAGAACTGCGTGAAGCAGACTATAATAAGTTAGCTGCCTCACAGTTCAGCACAGTTTATAACACACTTCCGTTAAAAGGCGGAACTGCCCAGGAATATTTGAACATAAATGTTCCTTTTTCAGTCACCAAACTGAGTGCACAGTTACGAACCTGTAATAAGTACTATATAAAACTCGCGATAAAGAATATAACATATGTAATAAATCCTACAATAATCTGTGAAATTTGTAATACGGGCGTAAATGAAGATTTAATTCACATATTTGTAGAATGTCCTGCATACCATTCAGCTAGAGTAATTTACCTTTCTGATCCTAGTTCCTCCATTACTAATGAAAATATGTTTTATTTATTACTATCATCTACAGTGAAAAAGGACCTAATAAAATTGTATAATTATGCTAAAAAAGTTCTGCGGTTAAGACAATCTTTATGTCCATAACTTTTTTTTCATGTGTTACTTTTTTCAAATATTTCTAAAATAATTTTAGTTTTTCTCTCACTCTTTTCAAATATATGATTTTGAAGATTTATTGTTCATATTTTATGCTATTTCATATTTTATGTTATAATTTTGAGAGACATTTTTATTTGGTTTTATTGTATTTATTTTTTTTATAATAAGCAGATTGTTGCTATTTCATTTTATTTTATTATTTTGTATTTATAGTTGTACAACTCACCTCTTTGTATGGGTTATGTAACCTAAACAAATAAATTCTATGTCTATATCTATGTTTAATAACTTTGAATTTATAGCGTATTGTATGTTTTTGACAAAACTTGAGTACCGTGCTGTCATAAAAATTCTTCGTTTTAGATGGTTTATCGCCAACAGAAATTCATTCAAAGTTAGTGAAGGTGTATAAGGAGTCTGCAACTTCGTTATCAACAGTAAAAAAAAAAAAGAAAAAAAAGGCAGTAGTGTTTAAAGTGGTCGTACATAAATTGAAGTTGATCCAAACTTTTGGGCGGCTTAAAAACGGTAACTACCGAAGAAAATATCGAGAAGATACACAATATGGTTCTAGATGATCAACGATTAAAGATGTATAAGATAGCTAAGAATGCAGGCACTCAAAACAAAGGGTACAACACATTTTACACGAAGAATTCAGTGTGAGAAAGTTTTGTGCGGAATGGGTGCCGCATTTGTTAAATGCTTATTACAAACAAATGAGGAATCGAATTTTAAGAAGAATCCAACCGATTTTCTACGCCGATTTGTATCGATGGATGAACGTTGTTACACCACTTTACACCTGAGTCAAAACAACAATCCAAGCAGTGAGTACAGCCGTGTCTCTGCACCGAAGAAGCAAAGACAATAATTGCACCGGCTGGAAAGGCTATTAGTGTGTTTTGAGATTCCAAAGGGATTTTTTTTAATTGACTTCCTGCCAAAGGGTCAAACAATTAATGGGAAATACTACGCAAATCTTCTTGACCAGCTAGATGAAAAATTAGAAAGAAAATGCCTGGTTTGCAAAAGAAAACAATCCTCTTTCACCAGGATAATGCATCCGCTTACAAAGGCGCATTGGCAACGGGAAAATTGAGGGATTTAAATTATGAATTGTTGGATCCTCCTTCCTATTCGCCAGATTGGCTCCCTCTTCATTTTCATCTATTCCCAAACCTTAAGAAATTTGTCTGCATAACGTTTTGAATAAATTAAGAGGTGATAACAGTGGTAAGTGGTTATTTTGAAGACCTTCCAGAATTGCACTTCAGGCATGAAACCCAGTTATTGGAAAAACGTTGGACAAAGTGTATTGAACTAAAGGGAGACTAAATTGAGAAATAAATGCATTTTTAAAATAAATAAAAAAAACTCATTTTCACTACTAGGCCGAGAAATTTTTCTGCCCGCGTATATAGATGGTGGGGAGACAACTTACCAACAGAAGCAGGTAGAGAATGATTATATTGAACAAATACATGTGCATTTTAACGTATCAAATTCTTAGGACCACCTAAACAATTCTTTTAGAAAAATGTTGTAAATAAAAGTGGATAGGTTTATATCTGAGCAGTTAGCATTCCAAGTTTATAGGGGAATCCTTATAATAGTTATCGAAAAAAAAACTCGTAAACCAATTTTTAATTGTTTTTTATACATACTTCTTCAGGGCGGTGCCGGAGCTCGCGCCCCTTCCCGGCCGCATGTACCAACACCTCTAAAAGGAGAGCGGCTGAGCATGCAAAAATTCTGCGTGAGGCATTACCCTCCCTGCCCCACACAGTACTTGATATTCATGGGCGGCAAATGTACTTAAACCTACAAACCAGACAAACAATAAACAATACAAACCAGAAATAAGAAGCGAAACCCTAAAATATCCAGAAACTGTTTACAAATCTATATACAAAAGTCTGCCCCTGCTGCTCGAAAACAGTGCCGCTTGCAGAAGTTTTAGGCGTTTTGTGGAAGAAGCATTTAAAAAGAGAATGGAATGGGTCAATAGGGGCGGATAGGGTAGGTAGTTTACAAGTTGGAATGGAAGTAATTTATTGTGTGAATGTTGCATGAATGCTGGTTTTAGGCTAGCGGTGTAGTTAGGACCCTTAGTTTTAGGCTAAGATGTAGGGTTTCTCATACCTCCCAGGAAAATTGAGTACTGAGGGGCGTAAGATTGTGTATGGTTGATTGGACGAGCTTAGCATAATTTTGTATTGTTGTATTTATTGTGTTCCTTATTGCATTCTTATGTGATTCAGAAGTATTTATGTTAATTAAGATATTTTCTATGTCCGAAATTAGGCTTATTATATTTTTACTTAATATTTTTTTGTTATTTGGATTTAGATTATAGTTTTGTCCGAGACTTAACAGATTCTTTATATTATTAGGAATATGGATATTTGTTTTATTTATTACTCTGTTGTATTGATTTAATTTTTCATAATATTCCAGATAATTGATTGGTTTATTACCGAAGTTTGAGCTGACTATAGTTGTTACGGCCTCGCTTTTTTCATAAGGATTTTTTATATTTCTTTTCTATGTTTTTTTATGTTTAACTGTAACGCAGTAAGTTTTTAAATGTATTAAATTTGGAGTGTGTATTGAAATTATATTGTTTATTTTGTTGGTTATTTGTGGTGAGATATGCTTGAGTTGAATAAAGTTATTTTTATTAATTTTATTTAATTGCCAGTAAGTTTGTTTAATATCTGTTTTGATCAATTGTACAACGATTTTGTTGAAGATTTTTTTATTCTCTCTGGAAGATAAAATCTTTTTATTAAATTTGTTTTCTAATTGTACTAATGGTGTTAGAATGAAGTTTGGAATTGTAAGGGTGTAAATAAATTTTAACTGTATTGGATGAGTGAAAGATAGACTGGATAGGGTTAGCTTAGGTTCTTTGTCCTCCCAGGAATATCGAGTACTGGGGGGACCTATAGGTTAGGATTAGCTTGGTTAAGTTCATTTCCATTGTTTCAGGGCGTCACGCTCTGTGTTAAGGGCATCATTCAAGTTAGGGCTTCTATACGGGCGTAGCCTCGCGTATGCGCGAGAGCCCAGGGACCGCCCATTCCGAGTGCCTTACAAAAAAAAAAAATATACAAAAGCCACGCATACACTAGGCACAGAATAAATACGTTCATACTGTTCAAAACATTCTGAACATGCACTATGAAAGCCAAGTAGACGATAAAATAATGAAACAACATACAACCCCATATAACAAGTAAAGGGGGTAAAACCTGCCCCAAGAGAACAAAAATATGGATTAGATGCTCACATTTACCTATGCCACGTACACCGGCGCGCCAAGTCCTCCCTTAGCAAACTCCCGGAATTCCTCATATGCCGGGAAGTTGTCTAAAAGTAACAAAAATATAATAGTATTCGACCGTAGATGAAAATCAATCTTCCATTGAATGCGCGCCCTTAAATCACCATAAAAATCACGAAAACAAGAGGAATACTCAGCTGACTCTTCAAAACCACAGCGTCAGCTACCGTGATCCGCAAGCACCATCCCGAAGCCACTTTCCATTCAATAGACTCAGAATAGACCCCAGTAACGAGTTGGGCGACTGTATAAGAGAGGGGAAAAAACCTACTTTGGAAAGTTAGGTTAACCTATTTTTCTTCAAATTCAGAAATTTAGCAACGTTTCTAATGTTTATTAAAATCAAGCGTTGGCAGAACCATACATTGTACTGAAATGGTGGTACTTTATGGGGAAAGCTTAACGCTACTGTTGCCCCAGAACTCCCCCCCCCAAAAAAATCAATTTTCTCAGGAATGTTTCAAATAAAATTGGTAATTATTAACTTTAAAACTTAATGAAACTAAAAAATGTTTGTAATTAGCATTTTATTTTCATGATTTATATTTATGTTTTTTTATGAACATTTTATTAGTTTCTGGAATGGTTATAAATTTTTATTATCTTGTTTATTCTTACTCACTCTTAATATGTTTGTATAAATACAGTATTTTTATCAATCTATGCCATTCAGAATCACATGTTTTATGAGCTTATTAGTGCGAAAAACTAATGAATGCTAATACTAAAAATAAAATATATTGTATACAAAATTATGTGAACATTCAATTTTTCCTTAGGTGTGAGAGTGATGACAGACGGGTGTTATAAGCTTTGCCCTGTAGAATATGACCCTGTTTGTGCTAAGCAGAAAAGCAGGTATAGATCTTTTGGAAATCCATGTGAATTAGAAAGATCTAATTGCAGGGCGAAACCTAGTAAGTATTATCCTGCATATACTC
Organism: Triatoma infestans; assembly: GCA_011037195.1. Taxonomy (NCBI): domain Eukaryota; kingdom Metazoa; phylum Arthropoda; class Insecta; order Hemiptera; family Reduviidae; genus Triatoma; species Triatoma infestans. The sequence continues at coordinate 44,015 of JAAEAF010003154.1, read as the reverse complement.
GTATGTAGAATGATCACGTGATCTCTTGATATGCATAAAATTTATTGTAACAGTCATTAATTATAATATCTATTAAGTCTTAAATCGCTTAAAATCTATAGTTCCAGAATTTTTATAGAATCATTTTTTCTGGCAAGAAATGTTTCATTTAAAAATGGCATAATCATTTGAGATATTATGTCATGTAAAACACTTAGGTCTTCGAGTTGAGAGCGCCTCAGTGGTGGTATGTATGTTGCGAACCCATCCACATATTCAATAAAAAACACTTGTTTACCTCTGTACTTGCTGAAAGACTTTTTTATTTTTATATTTTTCTGGATGAGTTCGGTGGGTTGTTTGCGGTCTAAGATACTCATTGGGGATCCGGCCATGGTTATTATTGCCTTTCACGGACCTATCTCAGGCATCTGGTTGGAACTTTTAATGGGCATTGTGGTTTAAGGAGACAGAATTCTATGTTATGGAGTTCAGATGCCAGACCCCTTTTGTAGAGTGTGTGAGATAAAAGAAAAAAAACACTCATCCATCTTATGATAGATAGCATGGATTTAGGACCTTTGGTCGAAACAGGTTGACTATGGAAGAGCTTAGGCTATTTCGCTTTAAGCTTATCTGATTTGTCCTCGGACTGCGGTGAATCTTACGATAGGTATAAATCTAACGGAAACCACATGTGATGGCAATTAGCCAATTAAAAAATTCTGATGTTAAAAAAAAAAACAGAATAGTTTCCTTAATTAATCTTTTCCAAAACCGGTCATCATTTTCGAACCTTTTGATTTCAGATTACAGCGCACATTATTGAATAAAAAGGATTAGTCAATGTAAACTTTGTTATAAATTATATAAACAAAACTTATAAGTAGAATTCATTATCTGACTTCAAACATCATCATTGTTTTCATACACAAAAACGTTTTTGATAATGTTGCGCATTTCGTATAAGGTTTAATAGAATTATTCACCTTTCATGTTTAAATTTGTTAAAAAATATATGGTTATTTTGATTCTCGAAATAGCAGATTTATTAACTATTACATATATAAACTGACAAAATCTAAATTTAACAAAACGGAATTATTAGGTGTAGATGGTATATAGACATCAGGTGATTCTCTGTTAAGTTTGGTGGTGTGCGCTAATTGGTAATTTTGTTGTTGTGGTTTACTTTGAGAAATACATTCTTATTTCTTTAGGGTTAATTCGCCATTTCATATTGTTTCCGTTAGACGATTTTTCAACATACACGTCGCTTAAAATAAGACTAAAAATCGCAACACAGACATGACCCTAGAAACTGTAGACCAATGTTTTGGCTTATACAGCCGCCGCATAACGGATTATCTTTTAAGGGGATTACTTAAAAAACCATTTTGCAACCTGTAACATTCATTGTAATAGAATTCCTCCTGCCATAGAATCACCAAACCTAATTTTCAAAAAATATACAATACAACTATACACATTGTTATGTCAATTTGAAAATTCCAGCAGGTTAACCCGGATTTAGCGGGTTAGGTAAAAGCAAATATTTTTTTTTGAAAAACTGAGTTGGCTGCAGCTTTAAGTTAGTGAAATTCAGTTGCTGAAATTTCTAAAAATATTCATTCTTGTTGCAGAATATGAGTTTGTTTCAAAAGGATTATGTCAGCCATCACATTAATTTTGGCAGTTTCATTTGTACCAGCTGAAATAAATAAAACACAATGTGACGTTTCAGATAATATAATTAAGTATTCTTTTTCCATAAAAATTGTTTATTTCATTTAACCTTATTTACATATTTTTTTGTTTTTAATTCATCGCTATTTTTTAAAATGAAATTGTTATTTCCAGTTAATGCTTCAAGTGCACTTATTTTCTCTTTATTGATAGTTTGTTCAAATAAATTGCTTTGGGAATTATACTTTTTAAATTGGGGTAAGGAGGAGTTCTGAGGAAAGGGTGCTCATAGAACCATAGTTCCTTTTTCCCCAGAACATTTCCTTGAATTAAGAGCTGAAGTGATTGATTATATTTACTGCAAAAAGTATGGACAAACAAACCCTCCTTCTATAATAATTAAATTTGTGTTGTTAAACAACAGTAATACAAAGGTAGAATCGATTATCGAAGGTGTTCCAGCTGATAGAGAGGTTATTGGAAGTGTGTGTATGGTCACGAAAAAATATCTTTGTGTGTGAAGTGTTAATAAGAATTTTTTTAAGTATTTTGTGTTCCTATTCATTCATTTATTGGGGTAAATATATTATGTAGACAACTGTGTGTTATCTTTATTTCTTTTCTATTGCATAAACCTTCTAAATAAAAACCTAGCAGTGAGCTAGGGGTTAACTGGGAGTTAACAGTGTATACTTCTATGAAAAATAATTTTATTATTAATTGCTAGAAAAATAAGAATAAACAATATCCTAACGATCTTACTAGAAATATTTACTTAAATGAGTTGCTCTCTGCATTTAATTATCGGATCTTTAAAATGGCTAGTAATCTAAAGAAGCAGGGCCTCTTGGATTCAGTATGGCACAGAAATGGTGTGCTATGGATTAAGGCTAATGGTAACGATAAACCTAGGATTTAATCGAATATTACATACTGAATCTCTTCCGAATGTAAGATTATGGTCTTTGATTAGGATGCAACTCATTCATAAGAAAGGAGATCCCCATGACCCTTATAATTACCGAGGAATTGCTGTTCTTCATACGGTCACCAAAATTTTTACAAGTATTTTATATAGTAGAGTTTACGAGTGGGTGGATCTTCATAATATAATACCCGAAGAACAGATGGGGTTTAGGAGGATCAGAGGACGTCGTGATTGGGTCTTCACGCTGGCTGCGGTTATAAATATTGTTCTTAGGTTAAGCGGAATAATGTCTATGCTGTATTATAGATTGCAAAAGAGCATTCGATTCTATTGTTCATAAGAAATTGTGGCTCAAACTTTATAATTTGGGGTTAAGCCGTAAGTTTTTAAATTTAATTATAAATCATTAAGAGAATGATTGATAGTTTCTGGTAGTGAATCCGAGTCAGCAGAAATACCTATAACAGAGGGTTCGCTGCAGGGAGAAATATTGTCCCCCCTCCTCTTCTCAACGTATGTTTCTGATATTGTTGATTTTTTTACCACCCGCAATTCTGCAGATCTTACGGTCAAATAAAAGCAAAGATCTTCAGTTAATATTATACGCAGATGATATGGTGCTGCTATCTCCAACTTATATTGCTACTCAGAAAAACATAAGCTTATTGGAAGAATACTGTGTCGAAAATTGCCTCACTGTTAACATAACACTGAAAAGACATTTGCAGTAATTTTTTCTAAAGGGGGTAATTTGTCAAATGCTAAAGTTTTAAAATATGGTTCTCACATTATCGGTATTCTCAAAGTTTCGTCTACCTGGGGGTTCCATTTTCTTCATCAGCCAAATTTCTGAAAGCAAGTGAACATTTTCTGGCTAAGAACGCAACAGCTTCATCCGTGGTTCTATCTCTACTTAGGTCGTGCAAGAGTGATAGCTGGGAGACAAAAACTAATCTGTACGATTATATCTCGGAGAGTGTATTATTATATCTTTCTGAGGTTTGGGGTGCTGAACATAGTAGTGTAGTTGAAAGAGGCCAGATTCGTTTTGTTAAGCAAATGTTATGCCTTTCTAAAACGACACTGGACTCCTTTGTTAGGCTCGAAACAGGAAGAATACATACAGAATTCAAAATATTTAAAAGGATGTTGGGATGGTGGCGATTGCTACTTCGGATGTCAGATTCTCGGTTACCAAAAATGTGTTACCTTAGCTACTTGAGCTAAGTCATTTTAAGATGCCATTCAATTGGGTGCTGAGTCTTAGAAAATATTTAAATTGTATCGGTGCTGATTTCGTTTGGCAAGCTCAAAGTTGGGAAATACTTTCAGATAATTATAATGCTTTACTGGAATCGTTCAAGAACAATTTGTATAGTAAGGATGTAGAGTTCGTATTGAATAACCGATATAATCTCCTCTACAGAAATCTTTGTAGCTTCAGTCCTAAAGAAATTTATCTCCAGTATAATGTGAACATTAACATGTTAAGACTAATTGCTCAATTACGTTTAGTATACAAAAAAAAAATGTACCATATATTTGAATAGTAGCAAATATTTGTTTGATTCACAAAATATTTGTAAATTCTGTACATTCAATGCAACAGATGATTTAATACATGCAATTATAATGTGTCCTGCTTATGCGAATCGCAGGAAATTGTATATAAATAAGTATTTAACACACGATAATGAAAATGAGAATTTCATAAACTTACTTACATTTACAGAATCAGATAATATAAATAAAATAAAAGATATATATTTATTCTGTCTTTATATATTTCAAATAAGGGATGTCTTAAGTTAATTATTTTCTATACTTAACATGTATTCTGATAATGATTTGATTTTTTTTTGTTTGATTTTTCTTTTTTTGATGTTTTATTTATTATTTGTAATTATATCTAAGCTTAGTATTAAGGTCAACTACCCTCTGTCTATCTTTGAAACGTGCAACCAGTAGTAAAAAATAAATAAATAAATAAAATTTGCCACCAGTTTTAGCAAGAGCGGCCCATAATGATCCATATGTAATATTTGAAATGGTTCTTTTCCCTTCAGAATATTATGCAATTCCCCTTCAGTTTTATTCGCGGGTGGAGAATATGCAATACACTTTAGGCAGTAAAGCTACATACTGTTTTATTTTGTCTTTAGCTCCGGGAAACCAATAGATCCTCATTAAATATTCAGGTGTTTTTTCTATCCCGCAATGACCAAGGTCATCATGGCAACTTCGAATTACTTGAAATTCCATACTATTAGATACATAAAACAAAGGCTTTTGATTTGTTTTCCGATAGATCATACCGTTTCGCAATTTCAAATTTTTGACATTCCTTGTGTTCTAATTCTTCACGAACTTTTTTTTATCAGCGGGTCCTTGTCCTGCAACAATGAAAGATTTCTCTCAAAAGTATTATCGGTAATAAGTAAAATGTTACGCACTCTACTTAACGCGTCGGCATGCTGCTGCATACGATTACCGATTCGATGTTCCAAAAAGTAAGCATAATCCCGTAATACTAGAGACCATCTCAAAATTCGGGGACTGATATCTTTTTTTCTCAAGACTATGTTTAAGACTGTCGCAGTCCTTAACTATTTTAAATCTAATACCTTGTAGATATATTCGAAATCGCTCTAGGGCAAAAACAATAGCAGCTGCTTCCAACTCGAAACTTGGTACTTCGCTTTAGCAACTGTAGTACGCCTACTAAAATAAGAAATCGAATGGAATTTTCCATCTTTTTGTCTCTACAATAAAATAGCGTCATATCCGTCCCCACTCGCATCGCAATGAAGTTCAGTGTCGGCCTTAGGTGAATATAAACTTAATATTGGTTCTTAATTAAGAGTGTTTGTGATATGCTCCGCGGGAGAGTATTACGCCCGAGAGAGCTCCCACCAATTGAGAGGTGCTGGCTAAATAACCCTCTAACAGGAAAATTGTTATATTTGAATTGAATTGAATTGAAAATCATTCAGAAACACAATAGTTTATTTGTTAATTATAAAAGTATGGCACTTACATACTTCAATCCAATATGAAATAAATATTCACAACAAAACGGAAAGTGATGGACGATGGTGCAGTGATAGATGAAGCGGCTGTTGGCTCTGAGTCTGAATGGCTGGTAGCTATGAATCTTGTATGTAGATGTATGAGGAAAAAATTCTCTTGAGAGACACTTGAGTGCGGAGCCGTGATGGGGCCCAACAAGAATCGTCCTCAGGGTGCAACGATCTGTTTTTCTCTAACGAGATGAAAAACTAATGATGAAAAATATTCACCAATGGCGCTGTGTCGCTATTACACGTAACAAAATGTGTGTCTCTCGGACAGATCCAATTCGACTACTGATTTGTTTGTAAGAGAATTGCAGCCAGCGCGTGGACTTTGATTCCATACAATTACAAAACGAAAATACTATATAAATAGAATAAGTTCTACTTCTGCTGAACTCTGCATTTTTTTATAAACTTTAACATACCGCTCACCATTTTTTAGTAGAAAAAATCCGGCTAAACTAAAAATAATAATAATAATAATAATATACTTTATTAAAAAACACAAAATAAATATTTCTATAGACTATACAAATTGAAAAAAAACACTAAATAAACTATAAAAATGAATACAATGTAAGTTGTGCAGAATAACCATACAGATTCAGGTTGCATTAAGTTGGAAGCAGAGGTGCCAGTTGTGTGACAGGCCTAACATATTCTCCATTTGGAGTCCTAAGTTTAATAACCCGGGTCACTCCGTCAATTCCCGGATAAGTTTCGATTATTCGGCCAGTAGGCCATTGAAGTGGAGAAGCCTTAGGTTCCTTCAATAATACTAAAGTATCAACCTGTATATTCTCTAGTTGTTCCTTCCACTTAACCCGTTGTTGAAGGGAATTTAGATAGTCTCTCCGCCAACGTGACCATATGTGTTGAATGCATTGTTGCAAGAATTGCCACCGGGATAAACGATGAATAGGAGTTTCTCGGAAATTATGCTCCGGCAAGGACACCATTGGAGCCCCAATCAAAAAATGTCCTGGAGTCAAAACATCATATTCATGAGGTGCATTGGAAAGTGGATAAAGAGGGCGTGAATTTAAAATGGCTTCTATACGAGTTAGATTGTGTCACCAGTTTTTCAAAAGTAAAAGATCGCCCATTTAGCACCCGATACAAGTGATGCTTAAAGGATTTAACACCTGCTTCCCAGATTCCTCCAAAGTGAGGAGCTGCTGGTGGGATTAATTCCCAATGTACTTGCTGGTTATTAAGATGGTTCTTGATAGAGGTCTGAACTTCCTCGGTTCTAAGCCATGTGTACAAATTCCTTAGATACCTCTCAGCACCGATAAAATTTGTGCCATGATCAGAGAGGATCTTCGACGGCAGTCCTCGCCTAGCAATGAATCTGTCTAAACTTGCCAAAAACGCATCCGTTGACAGTTGAGAAACGATTTCAAGATGAACAGCCTTTGTGCTCAAACAGACAAATAAGGCAAGATAGGATTTTAACAACGTCGAGTTGCGACGTTTGGTCTCTTTGGTCATGAATGGACCGGCGAAGTCTATGCCTATGTTTATGAAACATCTGCCCTGCTCGAATCTTGTTCGTGGAAGGTCACTCATGTATGGAGTGATAGCCTTCTTGCAGAATTTGGAGCACGTTGCACACTGACGTAAACGAGATTTTATTAACCGACGACCGGATATAATCCAATAACTTCGTTGAATTAATGAATACAAGAGTTGAGGACCCGCGTGTAGATAACATTTATGATAGTAATCGACTAAGAGTTCCGAGAAATGAGCTTTATAAGGAAGTAATATTGGAAATTTAGCCTCGTATGTTAAGGGACTATTAGTTAACCTTCCGCCCACCCTGACAATTCCCCATGAATCTATAAATGGGGACAAAGAGTGTAGAGACGAATTCTTGGAGTTATTTAGAGGCACTTCCAAATGAAAACGATGCCACTGAGTAGCCTGTATCAAGGTCAATTTCGCTTTATGCAGTTCATTTAATCCCAACGTTCCTATCTGTCTAGCGGTTGATTCTCTTTTCAGTTTGTTCACAAATCTCAAAATGTAAGCGAATGTTCTAAGTAATCTTGTATAGGACGAAAATCTTCCTATTATTTCAATAAAGCTCGAGGAAGACGATTTGTTAATTAAAGTTACTGCCTTCGATTTCATTTCGGGAACAGGAAAAGTGGATTGATTCGAGATAGGCCATGTTGAGGAAGAATCGTTTAACCACTGGGGCCCATGCCACCACAGCTTTTGATTAATGAGCGCCGCAGGGGAAAGCCCACGTGACGCAACATCTGCGGCATTATCATTAGATCCTACATGGTACCAATTATTCACATCAGAGTGTTCCAATATAATCGTACTCGATTCGCCACAAAGGTTTTCAATGTATGAGGCGGTAAGCGAATCCAGCTTAGCACGATACTAGAATCCGAGAATAGAAAAGTGGAATCAATAGACAATGGTTTCAGAAAACTTTGAATAGTTAGTAACATTTGTGTTAACAAAACTGCTGCGCACAGTTCAAGTCTGGGTACAGATAGAGGTTTTAATGGGGCCAACCGCGTTTTTGCGAGTAAAAGTGTTGTTTCAACAGACCCTGAGCAATATTGGTTACGCAGATAAATGCAGGCTGCATATCCCAACTCTGAGGCATCGGCAAATCCTAAAATAGATTTATGACATTGTTTCGATGAGAAAACGCATCGAGGGATGCGCAATTCCCCTAGTATGGGTAATTCAGAACAAAATTCGTTCCAGGATTCTGCAATCATCTGTGGGACTAGTTCATCCCAATCTAACTTTAAAGTCCACAATTTTTGCAACATAGACTTGGCTTTAAAAATAACCGGAGCGAGGTACCCCAGGGGGTCATACATTCGCGCTATAGTGGACATTATGTCTCGCTTAGTTAGTATAACTTCATGAGGGCGAATATTATAAGCAATACAATCTAGCATTGGGTCCCATTTCATTCCCAGTACTTTAATACACGGATTATCCGTATCCGCGAAGCAAATAGGAGTCTCTTGAACATCATGCTGGATATGTGACATTAACTCTTTCGAATTACTTGACCATTTCTTTAAGGTGAACCCTCCCTTTTTCAGTAATTGTACTAACTCCTTTTGCAGTTGTATGGCGGCTTCAAAGGAATCAGCGCCGGTAAGGATATCGTCGACATAGATTTCATTTAATAAAGTATAAGATGCTAGTGGATAAGGAGAACCTTCGTCAGACACTAATTGTCGTAACGTACGTATAGCTAAAAAGGGGGAGCAAGCCAATCCGAAAGGCAGACGGTTCAATTCAAACTGTGATAAAGAGTCAGAACTGTTGAACCTATACAGAAAATATAAATACTGGCGATCCTCAGGATGCACCAAAATTTGTAAATACATTTGACAAATATCAGACGTAATTACAAAACGATATTGTCTAAAGTTTAATATTACATTTTGAATATCTAATTGGAATTTGGGACCTACTAAAAGTTTATCATTTAATGAGCCTAGTTCTGCTGACGAGGAAGCATCAAAGACAATTCGCACTTTGGTAGATGTACTTTCTTTCCTTACACAGTGATGTGGGAGAAAATATTTACTCATTTGAAATGTTTTATTTATGTAATTTAAGTTTAAATAGTCACGAATAATGTGGGAATACTCCTCTTTTAGAGAGGGATCTTTATCTAGGCGGTACTCAAGCCTCCGGAATCGTTGTGCAGCCAATTTATATGAATCACCCAATTGGACAGAAGTTGGCTCTTTGAATGGTAATTTAATCATGTACCGTCCAGTCTCGTCCCGAGAGTGATTCTTAACAAAATGCGCCTCACAATGGATCTCTTCTGGACTATGACTAGACACCGAAGGTACAGATTCAATCTCCCAAAATTTCTGGATAAGATGATTTAATGATTCCTTCTCAGTGGAAGGGTTTAAGGTCATTAAAGTCATAGAGGGGTTTGAAACTTCACAATTTATTCCCATTTTTCCTACTACAATCCATCCGAAAATAGTGTTGATAGCATTAGGGTATCCGTTTTTGGAAATTATTGATTCTCCTAAAAGAATTTCGCTAAATAAATCTGCCCCAAGGAGAAAATCTATCTTTCCGGGTTTCCAGAAGAAGGGATCTGCTAATTTATAATTTTCAAAATGTCTCCTTATATCAGTAATTTTTCCGTTATATGCGGTACAATAACAGCGTTGGTTCTTAATTCTAAAGATGAATCCCTTGGAGTCAGGATACAAGACACTTGGTACTTTCCGCCCTTAATGGGCGTATCGGCAAATCCACAAAGTTTTTGTGGGTTGGTTACACAATGTAAACCTAATGCGTTAGCATAGGACGTAGTTATGAACGACCTCTGTGATCCGCAGTCTATGAGGACTCGAATTGGGAATAATTCCTCATTAACCTGAATATTCGCTATTGCTGTGCCTAATAGAACATTAATTTCTTGGGCACCAGAAGTGGAAAAGATAACTCCCTTTTCACTTTCTGAAGTAGCGGGTTGTTTTGCATGTTCCAATCTATCCTTAGGGGGTGGAGACGATCCCGATTAATTGTGACTCCACTTCTGTAAATTTTTGATAGTGTTGATGGTCCAGCATCTACAAGACCTGTTGCTGTACCAAGTCGTGTACGATGTGGATGTGAGGGTGTTGGCATTCGTGGTACCACATGAAAAAGAGATTAATGGTTTTTCTATATTTCTTTTTAAAGATTTCATTAGTGAAAGTTTCAATAAGCCTTTCAACTTTGAAATCTCGCTTTGTGGTTAAGATGTGGTGCACAATGATCCGTCCACGCAATCGACGAATTTTTCATAGATGAGTTGTCTACTGTCTCCAGTGAACTGTAAGCATACACTCCAGGAATGTCTCCCATATTGTCGATGTTTGAATGGTCGACTCCATGAGACATATCGACATTTCCTGTAGTACATCGGGAATCTGAATTAATTTCAATGTCCTCAAACACAGTTCCGTTTTCAGTAAATTCCAAACAGAAAAAAGACCCTTCTTCATTTCTATCCGAGGTTTCTTCGGACGTACAACTTCGTCTTCTTCTTCTAGTTTCACTGGGCTTGGCGGAGCTGTTGCGACACAAGCTGTACATTCCAAATTTTGGGTTTCTTCACAAATGCAACCTTTCGTTGACACTTTAAACACATCAGAAAATTATTAAATTATTTAAATATATAAATATACCTTCTGCAATATATACACCTTTTACAGACAAATCTCATGCGGCGAAGTAAGCAGCGGACGAGCGGGAGGGGTGGCGGAAGAACACACAATCAACCACCTTGCAGCTGATGTAACTACAGTAGATGATTGAGCTAATGATTTTTTAGTTTGATGTGATGGGGAAAGCATTTTTAAGATCCAACTGTGTGAAATACTTTCTGTTTCGCAAACTATCTAACTGATCTTCAATTAGGAGAATGGGGAATTGATTTCTTAACAGTTATTTTGTTTAGTTCACGAAAAATCAATAGCCATCCGATACTGTCTTGACTTTTTCTTTATTAAAACTATTGGGCTACAATATTGTGAATTATTGTGTCTTATTATCTTCCTATATAATAGGTCGTGATAAAATTTTCGCTATTTCCTGCTTCTCACAGAATGAAAACCTCCTTGGGATTACAATAAAAAGGCATATGATCATTTTTCAGGATTAATTCTATTTCCATATTTGTTTTAGGATTCTCAGGTTTTCCAGCTTGTAAGTAACGTTTTTCTATTAATTTATACACTTCATTTTGTATTTTGATATCTAAAAGTCTATTAATTTTAATGTCATGCTTAACAATGTGGTCCTTATCAAAGAGATCAATCCGATCAATATTCAGAAGGGAAATAAGACTACCACTATCTATTACAGCTACTACAGATGTAGCAGAGATATCTAAAGTTTACCTCAAGTGTGTAACAAGGAAGTATCTTAGCTTCTACAAAGATGAGTAAGCTGATGTGCATCCGATGATAGATCAGGTTACTTAGCACTTCTCAGCTCTGGACAACTCCCTCTATCTCGTCTCCGTCTGGAACAAGCAGCATTAGAGCCTGTGTTCCTCCAAAAAGTTCCTTTGTAATTCCTTGCACATTTCTGATCTTGATTTAATTGAGCCGCATTATTCTGTATATGCTAGGTTTTGGAATAGTGGAGATACAGAATGAGCATGTTTTTTTTTTTTGTTGATGCAATTAGGTGGTTTTATAGTTCATAAGAACACATAAAAGAAAGTCATTAAATTAAGCTCAATTTTTTTTCATAACAGGAAACATCAGATGATATTCGCAATTATTACTTGATATACATTTAAAAAAAGAAACGAAGGATAAAGATAGATAGCGTAACTGCAAAGGCAAAGACATTGCGTTGCTCAAATTTGTATGAATATTTTTGAAGACATTACAAAGTTCCAACTCTAGATAAGTTGTACACTTTTCCAGTTATATGTTTAGCTGTGTACAGGGATATTCCTAGTATTGCAAAGCATTATGTATAATAGAAATCTTATATGTAGAACACAGCCTGTAGCCTGTGCCACAAGCGGTTATCGCTTCATGGATTGCACAAGGATATGCTAAAGAGCATGCAGATGTTGTGAAAGTACTTTGGATTTGCATGTATGGCATGAAGAATTTACCCCAGGTGGACTTCTGGCATGGGTGCTTAACCGTTTTTAAAAAGAATTTTAAAATTGCTATGTCTGGCGGTGGAAAGACATGGGGTACTTGAGCCAACCTCGAAGTGGCTACCAAAGCTCGTGATATAGATTACTTGGATAAATATGCTATGGAAAGATGGGAATGTGTAATTAAACTATATGGTTGGTTCCAATCAAGAAGAGGGAATATCAGCTGACGCAGTGCTCATACTTCTGCATGCTGGACTTATGTCCATAGCATAATATTTATATTTATTTATCCAAATATCCATAGCATATTTATTATTTCGATACATATCCTATGGAAAGATGGGAATGTGTAATTACACTATATGGTTGGTTCCAATCAAGAAGAGGGAATATCAGCTGACGCAGTGCTCATACTTCTGCATGCTGGACTTATGGCAAGAGATGAAGATGATGGTAGTCACCATCATCCACCAGTAATCACCAGAGAGGGTTTCCAATTCTTGTTGCTGGATACACCTGCCCAGGTATGGTATTTTATGCTTCAATACCTTGACACTGTGGAATCACGAGGGCTTGGCTTCCTATTTCAGCTTAGTTTCACGAGATTACAGTATAGATGACATGAGTGATGGTCTTCTAACGTTTCTTCAACACCTGCGAGAATTCGGCTTTGTTTACCCAAAGAAAACGAAAAGATGGCAAATTCTATCCCACTTCTGGAGCTATAGTGAGGTTTCTGACTAATTAATAAAACTACTAATAACATTTCCTTTATTTATCATCCAGTATAACCATTAACTGACTACTTTTTAACCTTCCTCACTGTCCAGGTGGCCAAACATTTAATCGATTATTGTCAGTATCGCTATGTGATAGTACTTTCGGAGGAAAACATGGCCCCTCCACTCCTCCTCAAAAGCCCCCCCATAAAATGACTTTACCTAGGAGAAATGTTTCAAAATAAAAGTTATAGCTCTTTATATGTGCAGTTCACATACTTAGTTTGCGATCAAATCTGCTAATCGGGATAACAGTTATATACCTTTTTTATAAAAAAAATATTTTTTTTTTTTGCCTAGAAACACTCCACATTACGTAATTTATTTAGAAACTGGAATTGAACCTATATTCTTGTTTACATTGAAGCTCTTTTTGAAGTTATTAAGAGCGTTCTATAGTTACTGGACAAAAGGCTTGCGAAAGTAATTACAAAAAGAAAACTTTATTGGTACGATGTCTATTCTTCTCTTTTTAATAAATATAGTTATAGTTTTGATGAATTTTTTGTAGGAGATGAGAGCGTAGACTCTTTGGAGGGACTGCTTGAGCGAATAAAACAAGCGTTCAAAGAAGATTGTATAGAGAAAGCTCAGTCATCTACTCTTTTCATTGTCTGTATAAAGATTTGAGATTATGTTTGGATAACCATTATATGACTGATGACAATAATACTTATTAATAAGTAATATATTTAGAGCGAGAGGGCAGGGCATCTTCTCAAGTTAAATTATATGAGGGCAAAAGAGGATGTGAATCATTTTATAGCTGTTTGTCCAATTCTGAGAGAATTTAGAGTCAGGTGTTTTGGCAAAGGGCAATTAAGTACAACAGAACTGATTGATTATTTAAATGGAAAAGATTGGTCGGTATTAAAATAGATTTATTCGCTCAGCTGGTAAATACAGAAAGATACTGATTGAACAATTTAATTTTTAAGTATTTTTTGTTGTTGTAAATAATGGGAATTACTAGTTTTTGTGGAGTAACATTTCTATACAAAAAGAAATTTTGCTTTTATTTATTTATTAATGTATGTAGATAGTTTTGTACTTTCCTACAAGGATTTGTATTTTTTTATTTTATTTTTTCTATTTTATTTGTTTAAAAATCTTAAAGAGCAACTATGAGATGGCCTATGGCCATGCATATTGTTTTCTTCTGGTTTTTTAACGAAATTATCATTAATAAATAATTTATTATTATTATTATTATTATACTTAGTTAAAGAAAATCATCGGAGCCATTTTTTAGAGAAAAATAACAGAAAACTGGAAAAATATTTTTTCAGCAAAAAACGCGCACTTACGGGTCATCCGATTTTTTTCTTCAAACACGGGAATTTCAACAACATATTTAATTCTTGTTTAAAACATGGAAAACCTTGAGAAAGAGAATGAGAAATATTAACAGAGCGCTTATAGAAAGGATAAAAAGTTTTTACCACAATTGTAATTACGTCAGAACAGCAAATTGTTCTTCTCCGGAGTTCACTACTAATGTTGGTGTTAAATAGGGTGACATACTAAGCCCACTGCTATTTATAATGTTTATGGATGATATAAAGCCTGTCAATGCGGAACTATTGCTTATTTACGGACGGTTCAAAAAATAGCATGGGGTGTGGTGCGGCATTTTACGACCCACAGAACCAATATAAAGGAATGTACAAGTTACCTTCATTTTGTACCATATTTTTAGTAGAGCTAATAGCTATTTATAAAGCCCTTATGTATGCAGATACTTTGCAGAACATTAATAATTTAATAATTATTTCAGATAGTCAAAGTAGTCTATTATACTTACAAAATTTTGCTAGTAACAAGAAAGATAATTATATTGGTTTGAGAATAATAGAAATTATTAGAAAAATAGAAGATAAATATATAGGAGTAAAGATGGGATGGGTAAAGGGACACGATGGTGAGAAGGGAAACGAAGTTGCGGATTGTCTGGCTAAAAAAGCGGTTATGGAAGGAGATACTATTGATATGAAGTTTCCATATAGAGAATTTTATCCTAAAATTAAACAAAACGTATGGCAAAGAATGCAAGAGGAGTACACTGAAAGTAAAAAGGGTCAATTTTACAAAAAAATAAATAACAGGATAAGCGATAGACCGTGGTATAAAGGTGAAGATTTAAAGAAGAACTTTTGTCGAATAATAAACCGTTTGAGAACCAACCACGGCTTGTGTGCAGCGTATCTCCATAGAATTGGGATATTTAATAATGACAAATGTGCAACATGCAATGAAAAAGAGACTTTGGAACATATTTTAATGACCTGCAGAAAATACAAAAATGAAAGAAGAATTCTATTCCACGAAATAACTCCTTATATCGAGCATCCATTCAATTATGTTTTAATATTATCAACCGCAAATAGAGAAATTTATAAGAATATAGTAAAATTTATAAAAAGTATTAAAATAAAAATTTAGTAGGAAAATTGTTTAGTTGAAAATTTAAACATTAGTTGGCTATGGCTTGGACTGCTAAGGCCATTAAAAAAAAAAAAAAAGAAAAAAAAAAAAGCGGAACTAAGGAATTTCGCTTGGGATATTGGAATATGCGGCCAGTGACCTTCTCTTCTTTGATGTATGCCGATGACTTAGTACTCAGAGCAGATCTGAAGAAAAGCTCCAATATAATGTTAATGTGTGGCTGGAAGAGCTTCAAATGAAAGGCACGGAGATCAATTTGGAAAAGAGAAGACTATGGTAATAAGCAGAACAGAGAAGAAACACAGTATAAATGTTAAAAATAGTCAGCTGCATCAAGTCAACATATATAAGTACTTAGGTGTCATTATGAGGAGGAAGAATGAACGATGAGGATAATTAATGACGAGTTAAACTCAAGATTTGCAGCTTCCGGGAGACCGTTCGAAGCACTCAATAAAAACTTTTTAGCCAAAAAAGAAGTGTCTAAAAAGACTAAGTTGACGGTTTACCGAACAATATATACTACTGTTTTGACATATGGATGCGAATCTTGGTTCCTCACTAAAAAGAGTTTAAGCCGCATCCAGGACTCTGAAATGAGGTATCTTAGGCGAACACCACCATCAGGAGGAATTTGGAATGCTATCACAAGTCAAAAAAATGCAGTTGAGATGGTTCGGACACCTGTCTAGAATGGACAGAGAAAGACACCCAAAAAAAGCATTTGAGGCTAGATGCATGGGAAATAGACCGCGAGGAAGAAGCCGCGTGACATGGGAGGATAACCTTGCCGGCATTTTCAGGGATCTAAAACTGTCAATGAGTAAGGCCAAGACAATAGCAGTGGATAGAGAACGGTGGCATCTCTTTTGCAGATCCTCTACACTGTGAGGTAGAAGAGGAATCCGAATAAGTAAGTAAGTATTTAATTCTAATTAATAATTATTTAGATTGATAGAAATTGTTTAAATAACCTAAAAATAGCACTTTAGAAGACCACCTCCCCCCCCCCAAGTGCCCTTAAATGAGTTTTCCCGGAAAAATATTTCAAATAAAAGTTGTAGCACTTTGAATGTGTAGTTGATGTATAAAGTTTTTTAAAAAAAAAATTGTTGCGAGCCAATTTTTGAGAAAAATTACAAAAAAACTGCAAAAAAAATCATTCAGTAAAGTGATACTTCCGGTTGAATAATTTTTATGTAAAAGCTTATTTTCCGTTTTCCCTGGATAGCACTTTAACGAAATATTAAGTTTGAACATTCTACGATTTTACGTTTTTTTGGAGATATGCTGTCACACACACACACACACACACACACACACACACACACATACAAACCAAATGCTAAAAACCACTTTTTTGGACTTAAGGGGACCTCGAAACGGGTATCTCTGATGAAAACTCGATATCGAAAATTCGACACGATTCTTTCAGTCTATTGCAGACTTTATTTGCACGTAAAAATTTTATTAAATTCAACACAGTATTAATCGAATCACAATGGGCTATATTTTGAACATTAATTAACAATAAATTTATAAAGTAGGTAATAAAAGGCAAAAAATTATTAGTAATAAAAATTTATTGAAATTATGATCGTGCAAGATTTTCGAAATTTTCTTCAAAAATCCAAAAATAAAATCACTTTTATTAGGGAACCTAATATGCATAGAAACAACTCTACACAATCGTAAAGATTAATATAATATTGTGTATTGTAAACATCAGACGTATGTGGATGGCTTTTAAATTGCATGGGACTTCTTTAGTTAAAAAGACGTCCATTTCTGGTGAAAACTGGATATCCATGACTCAACCATCTCAACCACTTTTTCCTTATCCTGTACTGATCTCCCACGTGGTTAAATGGGACACACAAAGTTCTGCGATTTTTTGTTTTTGAGTTATTCTATCAAAAACACACACACGTATTTCCGGTGAAACTCAAATTTCCATTATAATATTGTTCTTGTCGAAATGAATACCTCGACCTCCCGAGGATGGGGTGCAGCTAGGCCGGAGGGAGTGCGCGGTGGCGTTACGAGGCACTAGCTCGAAGAAACCATAAGCTATTCCGAGGTGGACAAATGCTGTGAGGGAAGTGCAAGTTCTACACTTTGTGCCCAGGCATTTTCGCTCCGCCGTATAATATATATATATAATTGTTGTGGTTGGTTCCACAGAGCTGGATTAAGCCTCAGAGATATTTTCCGTGATAGCCTGCTTCTTTTTGTGGTCATCGACCGGTTGACGGGTGTTCGTCCAACATCAGGATGCTTTTTATCACACTGTTTGATTTTACATGACAAAATATCTGCGGAATCCTGAAAACGAAAAAACAACGTATTACAAATAAATCGGAAGCAAAGATTCTGTGGGGGAAGGGTCTGCTCTCCAGACTACATCACACCATAATTGGAGTTCCCCTCTCCGGTTCTGTCCCTTATGTGAACTTTGGGATCCGGAGAGGCTCCTCCTAAGTGGTCGGTTAAGAGCACCCCTAATCAGAGCCACCCTCTCGAGTCCTACCTGCTTAATTAGACTTAATAGTCCCAAGAGAGGCTCCTGGAGTGAGACTTGCAGGCGTCAGCTTCTCCTTTCCAAAGAGGCGAAAAAACTTAGCCATACAAGCCCCTCGCACTGACACAGAACGTGCAGCGCTATTATTATTATTATTATTATTATTATTATTATTATTATTCAAAGAAGGGGAGGGTGAAACCCTATGCTATCCAAAGCCTCCCAGGGCCCATGTAGCTACCCCAAGAATAACAACTAGCGAGTCTGGAACAAAAATCCAGCCCCGGGTTTTACCCATCTAAGTTCTACCAGTCCGAACAAATCGGACCATAACCTTGAAAGGCCATAGCTTAAGCTCTTCTACCGATATCCTATTCCGGTCAAAGGTCCTGAATCTAATCTCCTCACAGCCCAAACAATCCGTCATGAGATGTATGGGTGTTTCCTCCTCCGTCTTACAGACTATAAAAGGGGTCAAGCATGAGCCCCCATTGTATAGAGATGTCTCCTTAAACCACAATGCCCAGTGAGGAAACCAACCAAATACCTAAGAGAGGTCTGTGAAAGACTCAGGATCCCTTCACTTAAAGCCCTGCCCGGACCCCCAATGAGTACAGTAGTAGGAGATTGCTGACAACCTACTACTGTACTCATCCATAAGGATGAGTGCTGTGAGGCAGTCCATGACTGGAAGCCTGACAGACATGTGCCAAAAGACACACCAACAGCAGGCTTGGGACCAATGAAAGGGAGAGAGGCTCCTAATTTGGCAAACCTATCCACCTCCTCATTCCCAAAAATTCCCAGATAACCTGGTACCCAAACTAGAAGGACATCTTTCAGAGAAGAAAGCTCTTCCTTTAGAACATTCTAACACCAATCTGGAAGTAAGCGCCTTCATCAGCGTAGCTTGTTTGTCCGAACAGATACAAAACACCCTTTTTAAGTTAGTGTTACGTACTCTCATCCAAAATATAACAAAGAATTGCATATACTTCAGCCTGGAAAACAGTGGTCCACTCACCAAGAGGCACCATCAAGTGGTCTCCCGTCTCAAAGTAGACGGCAACCCCAGACCTACCATCTATAATGAAACCGTCCGTGTAATACCGGAGATAATGCTCAGGTATCACGCCAGACGGACCCAAAAGCTTAACCAATCTTCCCTAGAAGATAAAACCTAATTCTGTAGGAGTAATCAAAAACAAAAGTCTTCAATACCCTATTAGAAGGGAAATCTGTAATGGGAACCTTAAGAGCATCTCACGATAGATGGTAGAATGACCATATCGCTTACCCTGCCAGAAAAACCTGCCTGTTTAATTCTGTAACAGGCTTTCATTGCCAGGTTTTTCACCTCCACAAAAAGACATGGAATTCCTAACAAACGTGCAGCGTTGTTTCCTCTTCTTCCTGTCAGAACCATCGAAAAAAAAATGGTATTAAGGAATTAAGTAATTAGTGAGGAATACTTATTTAATGAATTTTTAAATTAAACTAATATAATTTTTAATTAATTAGTATATTTGTGCTAGTAACTGAACGCTTATGAAAACTTTACAATTTTTTTTTGGTTTTACTTTTTTTTTTTGTTAATTATTTACAATTATCACAAATATTTATGTACTCAACAATTTTTTTTTATTCACTCAATTACGAAAAAAAAATTAAAAAATCATCTTTCTTAATTTCTGCCTAGCCAAACAATTTTTTTTTTTTTGATACATTATTAAAAAATATATTCAAAAAAAAAATATAAATAAATAAATAAATGAATTAATTAAAAACGAAGTTTTAGATAATTTTAATAACATGTTCATCAGGTATGATGGACAAATTATTGACCAAAAGTTATGGTCCAATTTTCAATGCCGCAGAGACATTGTATGGTACAAGTTTGTGAGGGGTAAGGTGGGAAATGTCGGTTTCCCCCCCCCCCCCCCCATGATAATTTGTGTAATTTTCTCTTACTGCTGTAAGCAACTAGATTGTGATCTTGTCAAATACGGAAATATATAATAATATATAAATGTAATAGGGGATGAAAAACACTTGCGATTTTCCGGGTTGAGGTCCGCGTCAGTGGTTTTCTAAAAAAGAAAAACGACGTTTCGCCCAGTTATGAAAGCTATCCTCCGATATGTGCAAGGAGTGTCGGAGAAGAAAGCACAATATAACTACCACAAATGAGATGGACAGAAAAATGTCTCAGCTGCGCTCCTAGGGTTCAAGGACAGGTTTACACTGTAACAAAAAGAAGGGGGAAGGTTTACGTGGCGCCTTGCAGATGTGGGCGAAAATTACATAGGCCAGACTAAAAGACTTGATCACAATACGTCTGAAAGTACATAATTCGCTGTGTAAACGCGTAACAAAACGGAAAAGTTTGCCCTCGTAGAACATTTGTCTACAACTGGGATATCCAGGGTCCCTGCCCAGCTTACGAACCTGTCATAAGAAAGGCAGTGGAAATTGAGAAAGAGAGATACCGTCTAAATAGAGACGATGAACATGGCTCCTCCCCTGCTCAAGGAAGCAGGGGGAAAAAGCGTCTGTTTTTCCGGAACAGGACAAGTTAAAATTTAGCAGGAAAGCAGTTGTATGGGAGACATAGATCTCGTCATCCGCTAGCCAACCGTGAAGACAAGGAAGAGAAAATTAAGCCCCGCCCATCAGGCAAGAGCCACACCCTTTTTTTTTACCAAGGTTCATTGCCTTACTAGCTTTCAAGGTGTAATAACCCTGAAGATAGGCTCATTGCAACATGGGCGAAACGTCGTTTTTTTTTTAACAAACTACTGACGCGGTCTCAACACGGAAACTGAAGTGTTTATCATATATTTGTTTACTTGAATGTGATTACATTGTATGCGAGCACCATCTATTTCATCCGTTTAGCAAAGCTTGTAAATAATAAATTTAAGTTTAAATCTTAATTCACACGCCTTTTCTCTTAATGTCATTAATTACTGGGTGATCATTTCAAATCTGGCACAGATTAGATTATTTACCTACAGAATGAAGAAAAGCAAGAGTGAATACAAGCTCCAGGCGCACCACCCGCCTATTTGTCGATTTCAAGTCGGCCGATGATAGTGTTCCGCTTTTCTTTTTTTTTTAGTCGAATTTTGAAATATCATCAGAGCAGCATGGCCAATATCAAAAATTCTGCGTGCTGCTGGGAAAAATCACCTTCTGAAACCCTTGAGGTGCTCAAGAAAGCATATGGAAATGATGCCGTACACTGTTTTCGTCAAAGCCAACAGATAAGAAAGTCGAGCGCTTATGACAATCTTGTGCATACGGGGACAGGTTAACAAACCATCGGGGACACTATTGCCTCTCAATTTGGCATTCTTCATGATGATTTTTAAACATGCATTCGTATTTGCTTGCACATGATTCTAAAAAATATTATCCCCAGAGTAAAAAAGAAATGAGAGTGACCATGTCTACAGGGACTTGATTAGGACATGATTTGATGCAAATGACACAGCTTCCTGAGAAAAATGGTGGTGACAGTTGCTTGAAACATGGTGCTTTTTTTTACGACCCTTAGGATGAAACGTCAGTCTGCTGAATGTAAAGAAATCATCAAAACATCACCAAGGAAGGAAAAATTTCGTTTGGGCAGAAGCTGTGGGAAAAGTGATGCTGGATGTGTGTTTTTTGTTTTTTGATGACCAGGACTTGATTCACTACGAATTTATTCCCTCGACGCCAAACAGTCAAGAAAGAATTGTACCTTGAGATCCTGCAACGGCTATACTGATGCAATTAGGCGAAAACGACTTTGGAAAAAAGGTTTCCGCCTTTTGTTTTTATTTGTTGCATGACAGTGCTTACCCAAGAATCTTGCCAGGGCACAATATTACTACCTGGAACACCCCCTCCCTACTCTCCCGGACCTTGCACTAGCTCGGATTTTTTCACCTGTTTCTACGGCTGAAAATGAAATTAAAAGACCACCATTTTACAGATTCCCAAGAGGTGATAGAAAATACGATGAAACAGGCAGCTTTCGCAGAAATGTGTAGATAACCAATTCCGGGGAATTTTTCGACCCTACCTCGTATATATAAAATATTATATAGGTGGCACAACCATATATTGTACTGAAGTTGGTACTTTAGAGGATAAAGCAGCTTAACGCTACTGTTCCACCACACAGAACCTACCCCCTCTCAAAAAAAAAAAAAGGACCACGGTTCATAGATTTTGCCCCAAGTTTTATTGTCAGATGGAGCTACTGTGGTATTCTTCAACGGAAATCATAATCACAATACTTGCAGCTATGGTTTATAAAAAAATTGAAACAAAAGTAATTTTTGTTCTTGTATTCCATCTCCATCACTGGCAGTCTAACTCAGAAAAAAATAAATACATTCATAAATTAAAATAAATAAATTAAATAAATAAATCCAAAATATTTTTTTGTTAAGATCTAAATTTCCTTGCAATAAATCCTCACACAAAATTCATAAGGCAGTGTGTAATATATCTAAATACGTTTTTTTTTTTTTTAAATTTACTTATTTTCTAATATATAATTTTCCCAATGGACGACGAAATAAATATTTATATATAATTTTTTTTTTTTTTTTTTCACTTTTCCATTTTTATTTTTATTTTTTTTTTTTTATTTTAATTTTTTTTTTTTTTCCAGAAAGTATTTTCTAAAATCAAGATTTTTTTATAATAAATTTATTATTTTTTAGCTCTAGAGTTATAAAAATAAATAAATAATTAAAAAAAAAATTAAAACAAATTTGGTGTGAAACTTTGACACAACTTTATTTTACTAAGATGTTTTACTCCTCAGCCCTCTCACATGTAGAAACTACCCAAGGCAGGTTAGTTTAAAAATCGTTGAAGTAATTCCATTGTGGTCCAAAAGATAGGCACCAATATCTATAATTTAACACCACAAATCCCCCCCCCCCCGAAAAAGGTTTAATAATAAAAGTGTTAAGCTTAAAAAAAAAATTCAATTAGGTCTATAAAATCGCACTTCTGGTGTTACAGGAGGTTCATTAAACGTAGGGTTAAAGTCTAATGGGCCATCCCTGGGCCAGTGAAAGAAACATTTATTCGAGTGCGGCTGGGCTTCGGATTGCGAGTGTTAGTGGGTGAGTCCAGTCCCCCTCCCGTTAGAATGAATGCGAGGGAGGGCCTACGGGGTTACAAAGGCGAGCTTTGGGCGAGGCAAAGGGATTCTCTAGCCTTGGATCAGAGATATTTTATGTAGTAACAACAGTCCTGTTTGACAAACGCATCCTGATGATGGGCGAACGCCCGAAACCGGTTGATGACCACAAAAAAGAAGCAGGCTATCACGGAAAATATCTCTGATGCTTTTCAGGTCTGCAGAACCAACCACAACGATCTCTAGCTTGGGTTGCCTAAAGTGTGTGAATTAATATTAGGAACTGAAAATTGGGTTTTCTAGCGTAAAAAAATCAATTTTCCATGTTAAGGGCCGTAATTGTATTTAGGATAGTAAGGTAGCAAGGTAGTGTTGGGGGGAAAACCTCACGGTTCGAGGCTTTATACTATAGTTAAAGTGAAAATGACTTAGGGTCGCGAATGGGGAATGTTCATTGAACAAGGGTCTTAAAAGGGTCCGATTTGTTCGAACTGCGTTGAATCTTAGATAAGGGGTTAGACCCGGGTCTGGGTATTTGTTTCTAGACCCCGGTTTTGTTGTTGTTTTTCTTTGGGGTAGCTATAAGGGGGGGGGTTATAACGAAATGGGGTATTGAGGATCCCTGAGGATTCAAAAAAAAAAAAAAATTCATCTACCGGAAGTGCAACTTTACAGACCCCCACCCCATTTTTTCGCAATTTTTCTCAGGAAAAATTAACCTTAAAGAAGTTGTGAATCATCTGTATCATTAGATATCAAATATAATTGACTCTTTCTTCTGTATTGTATAATGTAAATCATTTCAAGTAATTTACCTGCCTTGGGTGACATTTAAAGAGAAAGTCGTGTGAGTGTTTCACACAAGAATTTTTTTTTTTAATTTGCTTCATTCATTTGAGAATTATTTTTGAAAAATTCCAACTATTTTGTTTTTCGTATTTTTTTTTCAAAATAAACTTATTCCAAACTTAAACTAAAAACTACTGGATTAAAAAAAAAAAAAATTAATGCGCAATTCTTCGAAGAATTTTTTTTTAATGAAATACCTGCAAAACATTGATTTAACAGATCATGATTCCCATTGCTATAGTTACCAAACCGAGCCCCTCCTACAAGTCTCTTATCACATATTACCTGACACTGAAATTCATAAAACATTTCGCTGGAAAAATTAGGGCAAACAAAAAAGAAATGGAATCAAATCTAATCGAAATATTGTTGAAACGCCCTTGGGGGGCAGGAGTTATCCTAAAAAAAAAGAAAAAGAAAATATATATTTCCAGAAAATTTGCTAGTGGATCCGGTACCATAGTTTCAAAACTCACAAATGTATATTATCTCTTTCGTTTGGGGAATTACCAAGGAGTTTTCCGTAGCAACAATCTACGATCTAGAGACGATATTCATTATAAGACAGGCCTGCGAGAAAATGGATGAACATGGAAAGACTATATGGATGTTAATTGATTTCAAGACGGCCTATGACACAATCTCATGGAATGCATTATTTGCGGCCATAGAACAAAATAGGAATTCCTCCCTCCCCCCCTATCGCGGGCACAATTTGCAGGATAAAAAGCTTCCAGAGCATCTCAGATTCGTTTCGAGGTAAAAAAATCTGGCCTGAGACAAGGAGATCCAGTGGTACCCCACCCCACCCCGCTTTGCTACACAGATTATGGTGAATAGAACAGGGATTGCACTAGGGCTGGGATTATTTTCAATAAAACGTCACAAATTCCTTGCTTTTACAGATGATATTTGCCATCATAGGGGAGATAAATATCTGCGTACAATTAAGTAGGTTTTGTTGTGATGGTTGGTTCCGCAGAGCTGGAAAAAGCATCAGAGACATTTTCCGTGATAGCCTGGCTTCTTTTTGTGGTCATCGACCGGTTTCTCGGGAGTTCGCCCATCATCAGGGCGATACCATCATGAACAAGTGTAATAACATAGACTTGCACAGAGCAAATACAGCTGATACGCTCATTGATCTACGATCTACACACTAGGAGTGTATCAACTGTATTTGCTCTGTGCAAGTCTTATGTTATTCTACTGTTTAACAAAAACGTCCTGATGATGGTCGATGACCACAAAAAGAAGCATACTATCACGGAAAATGTCTCTGGTAAGTAGGGCTTTTTCTTCAGAATTTTGGATTATAAAGCCCGAGGGAGGAATTTGGGTCTTTCATAACGGAAGAGAAAAAAAAACATTGTGTGAGTGAAAGTCAAGAGTCGGAAAAATCTGACAAAGTTGTTCTAGGCTCTGCCTTCGGAAAAGCATTTATGGGACTCCCCGAGGGGGGTGGTTGGTTGGGTGGGAGTATTCAGACCTGTAGGATATTCGGCTTAGCCGCGAGATCAATCTTAAAAGATTTTTGCCATAATTAAAGCCTCTATACCAGGCGGGGTTCTTTTTTGGCGAAATCTTCTTTTGTAGAACTCAAAAAAAAATAACAAAATTCTGCGAACTCAAAACTCAAAAAGTGGGAGGAGAAAAATTAAAAAAAAAAAACAAAACAAAAACGTAATTTGACAAATCAAAGCATATCAGCTTCTCATGTACAAACTTAAAACCAAATACTTCATCTTACAACCATAAGAGAAATTTTAACAAAACAAAGTAATACATTTTATTTTTTTTTAATTTAAAAAATTATAAAATTACAAAAATAAAAAACAATGAGGTACACGAAATTTTTAGTTTTTTTTTTGTAATACAAAATTGTATTAAGCCTTTTAGGCAAACTTCAGATCAGACCACTTCATTGAGCGTGTAACTGCAGAGATAAAATGCAAGGCGTTCACATGCAGCGATTATTGACCACAAAAGCTTGAACTACTAGCTATGTAGCTGAAACGTCCGGTGACGAAGTTACTTCTGCATTAAAAACATTTTTAAAGAGCTCCTACCCTAATATGGCCAGTTTTTATACGCTACCACGTCCCATTTTTAAAAGTGGCCATATCTAAAGTCAACCTTTGATGAAGAGATCATTTTGCTATATCGTATTTATGATATGGTATCCAAAAATTCCGACGACACTGTACTTTTATATTAAACAAAATCGCCGATTTGATTCCGTGTAATGTGAATCTAAACCTGAAATGCAAGAAGAAAGTGCTTGACTATGCTTTTTTTTAGATAAGCACTTCCAGGATGCTTTCCTACAGGGGACATGGCCCCTGGGGGGGGGGACGTTGCATAAGGGGCACTACTTTAAAGGTGATTATGGTTAAAAGAATCGTATATTTTTTTTTCAAACTCATTCTCGGAAATTTTTGATACCATCTTGTATCTATTCTAAAAAATATAAAAATGGAATAAATTTAAAAAAAAAATAAATAAAATGACGCACAAACATACAAACAAACAAAAATGCAGAAATCCTTTCTTCATTACATTCTACATCATTGTTCTAAATTCAACACCGGCAAAAAATATCATGGAAAAATGCAGAAATCATGTCTGAACAAGAAGTTTTACCTGTTAGAACATGCCATACATAAAAAAAAGTCATATGGCATGGAATTTACCAGAGTGAGCCAACTGGAATGTGGCATAACCTCTTAACTTTATTTATTTATTTGTTATTTTTATGTAAAATAAACAACTTTTTTTCAAATTTTCACCGACGTTTCGGTGATTATGTAGTAAAATTATGTAATACATTATACTATAATCGCTATAAGGATTCATTAAAATATATGCATTTTTGTATTTATTTATTTATTTTTTTTAAATAAAATCTTGTAACCTTACTTTATGGATAACACCTCGTATTTATGTATTTACGGTTTGAACCTTACGTCAAAGTCGGAATGGGATATTGGCGGATCCTGGTTTACGGATGGATCCAGGATGGCCTGCGAAATAGGAGCCGAAATAAATGGGGTCAAACCGGAAGTGCTCATTGAGAGGTCTCTTGATAGGTACTCCATGGTATTCTAGGCTGAAGATATGCTATAAAAAGCCTGTGTTAAAGAGTATCTGCGAATAGATCCTAGGAGTATGAGATATGCATCTTTTCGGACAGCCAGGCGGCACTGAAGGCTATCTGAGGCCTTTAGAATCACCTCTTTCCTGGTCAGGGAGTACAGGGACTCCCAGGAGTTGTTCTCTTGGTACAAAACAGTGCGGCTGGTGCCGGGGACATAAGGGGATAAAAGGCAATGAGTTAGCCGACCAACTGGCCAGGAATGGAGCGAACACTCCATTCTGTGGGCCGGAACCTATCCTGGGAATGGTGTCTCTGGGAGAATGGACACAGAAGGAACATACCCGTTACTGGAGGACTACGTACTAGGGCAAGGTGGTGATGCCAGGGCTGTGTAAGAGAAGGACTAGAGAAATCTTAGGTCTAAGCAGATATGAGATTTGTCTGATAGCAGACCTGTTCACAGCGCATGGTAAGGGTGGGGACTCCAACCCAGACACCGTAGCCAGCTTCTTGAGGCTTATTGTGCCATCCTCCTTGTGTCTAGTAGAGGAAACCTCCCCTCTTCATGAGGTCAAAGGCTTTCCACACTAGCCCTTCTTGTCTGTAAGAGAATGGACACAGAAGGAACACACCCGTTACTGGAGGACCATGTACTAGGGCAAGGTGGTGATGCTAGAGCTGTGTAAGAGAAGGACCAGAGAAATCCTAGGTGGGTTCAAGAAATATCTGCACAAGGTGGGGGTTAATTAACTTGGAGCCCTTGTGCAGACTATGTCAGGAAGCGACAGCTGTTCGACTGCGTTGCAATCGGCAGATTGTGGTATGAGATCTTTGACACATTGAGACCTGGAGAAAATCGTATTACAAGAAGGGGCTAGTGGGGGAAAGCCTTTGACCTCATGAAGAGAGGAGATTTCTTCTCAAGTCTTAAGAAGTTGGTTACAGTGTCTGGGTTGGATTCCCTCCCCTCAAAGTCCAAATCTAATCTAATCTATGTATTTACGAAGCTTACAAAAAAAATTGTTAGAGCCAATTTTCGAGAAAATTGCACTCCCGTTTTGGATGGATTTTTATCCAAAAACTTAAGTGACTATGATAAGTTTTGAATTTTGTCTTCAAGTTATATAGGTGCCTATTCCAGTCATAATTTAAAAAAATAAAATAAAGTAACATAAAAATATTTACAATTAATTATATAAAATCACGATAATACATAACAAAAAAATAATTATATTTTTATACATAACAATTATCATTAAACAATAAACATGATACATAATTACACGATAAATTCATTTACAAAATAATACATAACAAAAAAAATTAAATATACCTGAGGAAATTAAATTTAATATTTTCAGTCATTACAAATGAAATCGTGTTCATAAAAAAATTAAAACAAAATTAACAGTTACACGAATCATTACTCAGACTATAAACTTTGGAGTTTTTACTTTGCGCCAACAGAACTGTTTAACAAATAAATAAATCTAGTGTGAAATACATACGCGTGCGCACGCGCACACACACAAACGCAAGCACGACTCTCTTACTCCTTGTTTATACAATTACATCATATAAAAAGAGGCGGTAGTGGTGAGGGACAAATACCAACCTACCAACCCAGAGAGAAGATATTACATTGTAGTCCAGAAAAGCATGCCAATAACATTGAACCCAACTAAATTAAATTTGAAATTTTAAAGCCACTAAAACCAGCTTGCTTATTTTTTTAAATAAGAGCTGAGTATTATAATAAATGCTATTCGTCCATTTCCTCTAAGTGACATAACCGAGCATAGTTAGGGACGAGCTGGATATAAAGGCGCCTTATGTTCCTCTTTAATTTTTCATAGCAGTAGCAAATCTGCCTCTTCGTTATTTTGTATCGGGATGAATGGAATTGGTCGAATGAATTTTTGTTTTTTTGGCATGCTAGGTTAAGATAAGCGTGGCATAAAGCGGTGGGGGAAATGAAGTCATCGATTTGGACGCCAGATGAATGAGTTGGGGTATTGCTGAGAGTTTGGAAAATGGAAGCATCGGATGGGATGATGGAGAGGGGGTTAAATGGAGGCATCGGATTGGATAAGTTGAGGAGTGGGAGTAATCGGGCGTATGATGGGGTGGTGAGGGATTAAATGGAGGCATCGGATTGGATGATAAGTTAAGGATGAGAGAGAAGCAGGGCTGTGACTAAAGGGTTCCAGGGGAAGGGGGAAAGTTGAGCCGCAAAAAAGATGTGCCAGCTCCCCCAAATCCTCACTACTACTTGTAAGAAGCCAAGACTGCAGGTATTTATGGTAGTGCCACCGTCGTGCAAGGAGGTAATTCCCAAGCCCAAAATGGCCACTTGTGAATCCATTAGACATGTATTACACTTCTGGACAGAGTTTTAATTTACCTTAAGTATATACATTAGAGGGAAGCGAAATATGTTACTTTTAGAGAGATGCTAACTGTTGCCCCCAGAACCCCCAAAAATCAATTTCGAAAATTTGACTCGAAAGTAAAACACTTGGGTGCCCAATAGCGCGGGACCTAAGCCAATATGGCTTTCAATCCCTCTCCTCCCTCAACATAGGTTCAAACTTTGTTGGATTTTAAATTTAAACTAAGGCCTTCCCCACACCCCCAAAATCCGAAAAAAGTTACAAATGAAGAAGATAGGTTTTTATCTGTGCATTTTAGCATTTCAATACCTACAGTCGTTTTCAAAAAAGGTTCTAAAAAAATCAAAAATCAAAAAAGTACTCTGTAAAATCCGTATTTCCGATTAATCGATTTTCTTCAAATTTGGAATTTTTTACTACTAATGATTCTAATATGTGTTAATATTATATAGGTGTTAGCATCTAGATATTAGACCGAAATCGTACTTTAGAAAAAAGTCTTTAGAATGCTACTGTTGTTGCCTCGACCCGGAAATTCAAGTGTTCTTCAAATAAAAGTTTTTTTTTTTTATCTGTACAGTAAACATTCCACTTTTTTTTTTTTTTTAAAAAACAAAAATCGACCAAGAAAATTCCAAAAAATAAGGAAGATAATTCTGCGTAGTTGCAATACCAACTGACTAGATTAACTTCAAATTTGAAATACTAACAATGCTTTTGATGTATCTTTCTTTAATCATGTTAGCAGTTAACGAATAAAGGGGAAGGGAAAGTTTGGGAGATCCTTATTGAGGGGGGAGAAGGTGCCGACTATTCTCCCATGAAAAGATTTCACCACCAACTTAAGGCTGTTGACCACCACCGCAACCATAATTTCTCCTGCAGTCTCACCTTTAAAAAAAAAAAAAAATTTCAAAGACTGCCACCTATGCGATCTAGACAAGCCCATGTATATAGTAAACATTCAAAAATTGGCTAAAGAGGAATAAAAAAAAAAAATAACCTGATCTATCCGTTCCACTATGAAATTTAAAGGCTCTAGTATCTTCCGGGCACAATAAGTACGCGGAAAAGGAAGCTAGACAAAGTGAGAGAAATTTGTGGAAGCAAGCAGCAGGATTCCCGTCAATCTTTCGCGTTCGATTGTTGTTGGCTGTTTCCATATACTGACGGGGCCACGATCTGCTACAAAAGCATCTCCACCATATGGGATTGTTGCCACCCTCCTTAACCTTTGTGCAGCTGGGAAGACATGAACTAAAAATATGTTACATCATCTGTGAAATCTACTTTCGAATGTAATGCATATTTAAAAAATTAAAAAAAAAACTTGGGTTCGAAATTTAATTTTTAAATTTACTAAAGATTTTTTTTTTTTAATTAATTTTACTATTTTTAAATTTAAAATTCTTAAAATTTCAACTGAAAAGATCTTAAAAAAAAATTGTACTGAAATTCTAAAAAAAAAAAAAAAAAAAAAAAAATTAAATGCTCACATCACATACGCACAAAAATTGTAACCATACAACTAACAAATAAAATACAAATTAATTGCTGATTGTATTAAAATTGAAAAATAGAAAAAACAAAAAAAATTAAAGTAATTATAAATTTTAAAAAATTGTCTATCTATGATTGGAAGACGCCACCTGGGTTAGGTAATCTGGTAAAGAATAAAAGAAATGCAAAAATCACCTGACTGGTGATAACCAAACTGACACAATAGCAGCACTAAATCAATATGGTTGGACCAGTTCAGGAGCTGATAAGACAACATTAATAAGAAATTTCCAGATTTGTGGGAAGACCAAAAACTGGGTATTCCCAGGTTTCCAAAACTGGGATTCTCTAGGTCGGCTTGTGCACTCGTGTTCAACCCGAAATACACAACAAAGAAATAGTCACAAACCTTAGCCTGAGGGAAATTGTGATCCATTCACCAAGAGATATTGCTAAGCGATGTTCTATGTCTCAAAATAGAATCATACAACTCCTAAGACACGGACCTACTTTCTATTTCTGGAACAACTACCCTGGAAAGAAGTAGAGAACATGGGCGTACTGGGGAAGCAAGCCTAGGAACAAGACATAGTAAAAAGATGATGCCTAAACTGTGTAACATCAGAACCAAAGAGAGACCCTTAACCTGAGTAGGAACCAGATTTCTCTGGTGACGGATTTATTTACGGAATCCTCGTGCAAACTGTGCCAGGAGGAGGAGGAGACTTTCCCACCACCTGTTATTTGATTGCGTGGCAATAGCTAAAATTTGCGATACGAAACCTTTGGTACCTTGCGACCTGAAATGGTAACGCAAAAAAAAGGTCTAGCGGTGAAAAGTTCTGAAAGTCCCCCTGAAGAGGAGGGATGGCACAATAAGCCTATGGTGGCGGCTCACTCGAGTTAATAACCTAATCCCGGAAATTAAATCCTCTACTGCAATGGGGGCATGAGGTAAAACGCTGGTTTAAAACATTGAGAGATGGGGGAAGGAAACGCCATTTTACCCCTAAAAAAACTCCGTGTTTTTAAAAATAGCCGTATAAGCCTTTGAAACATCATACTGTCACACAGTGTGTCCCAATCATAGACAGACTATTCAATTTTTTTTTTTTTTAAGGCGCGTCATCTTGAGATCATTAGCATCCGGAGCTTTTTCATTTCACTGTTCGGCCTACCGGGGCTGTGCCGGCGGCGGGAGAGGGCAGTAGCTCAAGTTACAGACTAAAACTGCTAGACACAATCACTGGATACAGTAAGCTTTAAAAAGATACTGGGACGAAAAAGCCTAAGCCCTCCCCGTAAGTGCCTCAAGTCCAGCGCGCTACCACACAAACTGAGCTAATCCTGTCCCTCAGTATAATATTATTTTTAATTCATTTTTTTATAAATTTTTTTATTTAATTATAAGGCACTACGTATATTTCATATTTTCTTTTTTTTTAAATAACATCGAATTTTACACAAAACATTTTAATTCGCTTAAAAATAATAAATTTAGTGTACCTCAAATACACAATAAATAGATAAATAAATAAATTTGAATAAAAAAAAAATTTACAAAAATAATACTTCACAAAATTCAAAATTATTACGACATTATTTACTTTGGTAAAAAAAATAAAAAATGAATGGCTCTTATTTTTTCAAAAAATACAAAAAAAAATTAAAAATAAAAATAATCGAAGTCAAATTGTTTCTTAAAGAAATGACTTAAAATTTTTATATTTTTTTTTTTAAATTATAAACTTAATAATGTAGCTCCCCGGCTATTTGTTTTTTTTTTTTTTTTATTAAATTGACAAAAAAAGTAAAGTGCGCAGTATATAGTTGTATTATACAAAATATAACTGGTTTATATCGCACTTTTTTTTTGCACCACAATTTGGTGACCAAAAATTAGCCATAAAATTATAATATAAACTAAAATAATAATTAATTTAAAATTATATAATTTTTTTGCACCTAAATTATGGTAGTGTATATGTGTATCTATGTGTCTGTGTGTCAATATATAGAGAAAAAAAAGTGTTATGCTTTTTTTACAATAGAATTTTGAAAAAAAAAAAAATTTAAAGTTAAAATAAATTTAAGTAATTAAACGTGGCGAATGTAAACCATCGACTTGTTGATCAATTGGTGGCGCATGGCATGATCCTTGGCCCCAATCGTGTAAATCGCTAGAATTGGCCAGCCGATGTGTGAGGCGATGAGCAATTGAAAATCCACAACTACCTTCTAATTGCGTTAATACAATAATTACTTGCCTACAATGGTAATAAAAAAAAATAATTAATTAAATAAAATTTAATCTGTACAGTAAGTATTTCAAGTTTAAAGAAAAACAGTGGTAGCTCGTTTCCAGAAAATTCTTAAAAAAAACAAATAATAAAAAACAAAAAAAATAAAAAATTATTCACCTGTGCAATGGCGGAACTGAATCCACGGTACGCAGTTCTCCTCTTGTAGATACTACGTTATAACTTTCTTGACAATCACATTTTACATGAATCCATTTATTTTCATGTCGATTTTCTACCATGACAACAAGTCCAGCCCAACCTTTGGTAAGATAAAAAGCTGTCATACCTTCTCGACCCTAATCATAAAAAAAAAAGAATATATATATATATATTATAAATCCAACAAAAATCTGGATTGATATCTGTTAATCCAGTTAGCAAACTAAAAGCAGAAATAAAATTATAAAAAATATAAAATTGTGATTACCTCATGACGTTGTCCTTTGGCCAGCGTAAGACTGATAATAGCATCGGCTAAGATGTAAGCAGGCGGTGAAATCTGTTCGACTAGCAGTCTCTTAGAACTATGGATTGCCAGCACGTATTCAGGAAAATTTACTGGATTCTCAATACCTGTGTATCAATGAAAAAAAAAAGAAAATGTTATTTTGGAAAATAAATAACGCCAAAGGAGCTCTTAGTCTCTCTAACTTACTGATACAGTTATCTCACTGATTTGCACAGTTATCTCCTGCATTGCAAAAAACTCAGTGAAAAGAACTTCTGATCTACCAAAAGAGCTCTTATCTGTTTAAATCACTTGTAAGGAAATATTTTTTACATATTGACCTGTGCAATTTTCTCAGTAAAATGAGCTCTGAATTATTCTTATCTCACTGAAACAAATCCTGATCCTGCTTTTTTCATTATTTCAGTGAAAGGAAAAGGAATTCTAATCAGGAGATCTGATTTATTTTGCTCCTATTTTGGTTTGTCAGATTTTGTTTTATTAGACACGAGCTCCTGAAATAAATTATCATATTGATTAGAGCTCCTATATTGTTTTATTTCACTGACACGAGCTCCTGATATGAATTATCCTATTGATCAGAGCTCCTATATTGTTTTATCTCACTGACACAAACTTCTGATCTGATTTATATTTCTGATAGAGCTGTTCGTTCTGTTTTCACTGATGCTAATCTAACTGATTTATCTCACTGATAAGAGCTCTTGCTTTAATTTATCTCACTGACATAAACTCCTATCTAATTTTCTTCATTGACATGAGCTCCTACTTTGATGTATTTAACTAACACGAACTATTGATAGTTTCTCTCACTGATAAGAGCTCCTGTATTGCATTAACCCAGTAAAAAAGAGCTTCTTCCTTGTCTACTTCATCTCTCTGATAACCAAACTCCTACTTTGCCACATATAACTCTCACAGGAATTTGACTTATTACAATGTTAAAAAACTCTCGCTACCTTTTCTTACTGACATGAACTACTTCATTTTTTTTTATATTACAGATAAAGAACTACTACGT
Organism: Triatoma infestans; assembly: GCA_011037195.1. Lineage (NCBI taxonomy): Eukaryota > Metazoa > Arthropoda > Insecta > Hemiptera > Reduviidae > Triatoma > Triatoma infestans. The sequence continues at coordinate 9,191 of JAAEAF010003154.1, read as the reverse complement.
TGGCTTTGTCTGAAAATACTGAAATCCTAATATCCTACTGTTTACACTAATAATCTAAGTGGAATTGATATCTTAAATAAATATATAACCTGTATGCCAATGATTGAACGCCAAACAGACTACAATATAAAGATCTGATTCCAGCATTTTGTGACATCCAACAAATCCTCTAACTTGCCTCTTGCTATGTTCAACTAAACGACCAATTGACGGTATGGCTGCACTTCGCGTTCTGAATACAACAACGCATAAGTCTAATTGAGATCTTTGTGATTTCTCTGAGTTCCTAAAAAAAATAATAAAAATCTGGTGTGAAAAACTCACTCAACATCCTCTTATTCCAGTTTTCAAAATTGTAATTGACAAACTTTATAGTTAGTATACCAAATTTAATAAAATCACAAAAACTGAAAAAAAACTGTTCAGTAAAAACACAAATCCGGTTTTTACCAACTTTCTTGAAACTCTGAATTTTGGCAATTTATTTATTTCTAATTAATTTTGTTAAGATGGTAGAATTGTATAAACAACTAAGATAGTACTTTAGAAAAAAACATAACCCCACCCCTCCCCCAAAAGCCCACATAAATGAGTTTATCCGGAAAAATGTTTCCACAAAAAAGTTGTAGCTCCTTTATATGTGTAGTTTACATCCCCAGTTTAAAGAAACTCCATTGGAGCCGTTTTCGTAAAAATACCAGAAAACTAAAAAATACATTTCAGTAAAAAAGCACTTCCGGTCATACGATTTTTTCTTCAAACTCCAAATTTCAACAACTGAATTTAATTCTAATTAATATTATTTAGATTACAGAATTGTATAGTAAACTGAAATAGCACTCTGGAGGAAAACCTAGCCCTATCCCTCCGCCAAATGAATTTTCCTGGAGAAATGCTTTAAATAAAAATTGTAGATCATTGTATGTGTAGTTGATATAACAAGTTTAAAGAAAATCGTTCGAAACATTTTTGAGAAAAATGTGAAAAAACTATTCAGTAAAGTGGAATTTCCGGTTGAGGAATTTTGACAGATAACTTACTGTCAGATCCCATGGTGATACCTAAACGGAACATCAAGTTTGGACTTTCTAAGATTTTTCGTTTTTGAGCTATACTGTTCACATACACACACAGACCATTTTGTAAAAACAACTTTTTTGGGTTCAGGGGACCTCAAAACGGCTATTTCTGGTGAAAACTCGATATCGAAAATTTGACACGATTACAATACTTCCTCTTACTAGGAGTAAGGTAAAGTTAGAAAAAAAAAATTAAACTTCGCACTAAACTTACCTCTGTCCTTCTTGAAACAGTGAAAATTCAGCTTCTGTTGGCTCTAACACTGTTAATAGAACACATGAAATATGATCAACCGATGATAAAGGTGGCAATGTACCTTGCAATCTAACTTCGTTCCAACCTGCACTACGCACTTTACAGATATCTATACAATCGAAATATCTATAAAAAAAAAAAACAAAAAAAATTAAAAGTGATTATAAAAAATTTAAATTTTGTTTGAAACAAAACATTTTTTTTACATAAAAGTGTTAGGTTTAAATTTTTTATGCAATTAACAATCCAAATTTAAAGAAGGAAAAACCGTTGGCGTAGTTTTTTTTGAGAAAATAATAGCAAAACTGAATAAACGATTTGCTTCAAATTTGGAATTTTTGCAATGCTTTCTAATTTATATTAATATTTTAATGAGATGTTTATACGGCAATGACCCAGAGAGGAGTTTTTAAAGAAAAAAAAAGAATTCTTTGTTACTCTACGTTTCGGGGTACCATTGGTGCCCTTCTTCCAGGAGCTCTGCAAAATTTATTTGGAGAAAAGGTAAATTATTGTAGTAAAGAAAAAGTACATAGATTTATAACAAACAAAACGAAAAAAAATTCAATTAAAGAAATATTAACAGAACAGATTGAGCTTAAGATATTAAAAAAACAAGAAATTATAACACAGAAGTGACCAGTTAATTAAATTAAATGATATTAACAATAAGAGAAAATAAAAAAAAAGATAAAGACACCTTTAGGATAGGAAAGGAGTGTACGTTGAGAACGTTAAGATTGGAAATATTTTTAAGAATTTAAAAACAAGAATCTGTTAAAAGCTGGGGGGGGATAAGAAAAATGTTAATAGTGAGGCGCGGCAATTTCAAATTTGGAAGAAACAACTTACTGGCGAGTTTCTTTGTTTAGCGTTAGAAAAATATTATTATAAGTTGAAATTATGATTTCTGTGTCTTTTTTAAAAACTGATAAGAGTTCGGATAGAGGTGAATTTGCAGAGCTCCTGAAGAAGGAGCACCAATTGTACCCGAAACGTAGAGCAATAAAGTATAAACATCTAATTATAATTTTAAGGCCTGACGATTTGAAAACTGTATTAATTTTATATAGGTTGAACCGTACATTGTACTATAAAGGTACTTACTTTATGGGGAAGCTTAACGTTACTAATCCCCCCAGAACCCCCCAAAAAATCATTTTCTTGGGAGAATGCTTCAAATAAAACTGATAAGTGTACGAAATTGGAGTAGAAACTAGTTGGAACCGTTTTCGAGAAAATCACGAAAAACTGGAAAAAAAAAAAAATAAATAAAAATAAAACATTCAGTAAATCCACATTTCCGGTTGATGGATTTTGCCCGGAAATTCTGTGTCTGATGCCCGGTGGTGGTAGTGCCTAAAATGGAAAACCATGTTTCAGTTTCCTTTGACTTCATTTTCTGTGATATTCTGTTAACACACAAAAACAGACTCAAAAAACCATTCGCTAAAAAAAACATTTTTTCGTATTCAGGAGACCCTAAAACATGCATTTCTGGTGAAAGCTCAATTTCGTAAAATCTGACAAAATAATAAATTTTCTTTAATCTTGAAATTTCATTCATTTATCCTTACATATAGAGGTGGCGGTGGCTTGGGGGACAAGTACTTACCCAAGCAGGTATATGCAGGTGCAATGATTGTATTGTAGTCCAAAAGGGAGTGTCAATAACACTGAACCTATCACATATAACGTATGAAATTTAACACCACCAATTTTCCACAGAGCAATCTAAAAATCATTTCTTTCAGAAAAATATTACAAAGAAAGGGAGGTTCGAGAAAAAGAAAGTGGTACTTTAGAAGGAAGCTTAACGCTATTACCCCCCAGAACCTTCCAAAAAAAATCAATTTCACCCAAAAATGTAAATAAAAGTGATGGGTATTTGTGTCAGATGCGATGGTAATACCTGAACGGAATATGAAGGCGATTTTTAGGCTTCCAGGCGATTTTCCTTTTTTTGAGATATTTGGTATATTTACAAACAGACACATTACATAACTTTCCCTATTTTAAACTTACTTTAATACATCCTCAAATGATATCCAAAACACACCGTCTGATGCACCATGTGGCATTAGCAGTTCACGTAATTGTGGTGTCCATACAGCTGAATCATCTGACCAATCACCTCGCCATGAATAATGTCCCCATGGATTTCTTAAACGTACCAGACGGATACCGTTTAAATCTCGTACATCCAGCACTGAATAGGCATGCCTGAAACAAGGATAAAGAAATAAATAAAAGATGTTGGGCGAACGCTCGGAAACCGGTTGATGTGCCACAAAAAGAAGCAGGCTATCACGGAAAATATCTCCTGATAGCAAGAAATAATCAGCCAGGGCAGCTAAAGAAGACTCTGGCTGGTATGCAGAGACTAACTTGTCGACTTATTATGGGGGGGCCTTTAGAAGGCTCCGACTACGCGTTAGAAATATTGCTGAAGCTACAGCTTATTATATAAGCGGAGGTAAGGTAACCAGCACATACAGACTAATGAGCAATGGGCATTGGAAGAACACTAGTTCCTTTGCCAAACACGTGGACATATTACACAAAGACACAGGACCTAAGATCAACATGATCCAAAAGTACAGCTTACGAAATTCCATTCCAGATGACCCTAAACATCAAGGGCCTAATGGACCAAAGGCTGGGGGGCAAGACGCGGTCAGACTAGGGGCCATGTGGTTCACGGATGGCTTCAGGATGACATGCGGTGCTGGGGCCAGGAATCGCTACCTTAGCGTATACGGGAATTCCAAATTGGACTGCCAGAAAAACAATGACCCAGAAAGAATTGCATGTTATTCGCAAAAAAAAGAAATCTGGTGTGAAACACTCACACGACTTTCTCTTACATCTAATTAAATACAATTTAATTAAGAATTATTCTACAAAAATTGTAACGTTATAATGTTTAATTGGGCTGGCCATAAACATGAACATGGTGGTGGAGATTTTAATTCTATACCTGAGGCGCTTCTTTAATCCAATAACACGTTTCTCTCTATGCAGCAAGCATTATCAAAATTTAAAGAAAACGTTGTAACCACTTTTCGAGAAAATTAAAAAAAAAAAAAACTCAAAAATTAAATTATAAAATCGCACTTGTGGTTTAACCGATTTTCTTCAAATTTGGAATGCTTCTAATATGCATTAATATTATATACTGTACCCCCAGAACCTCAAAAGTCAATATTCCCAGGAGTTTCTTCGTGTCAGATATGGTTGGTTGTTAAGTATCATAAACACAATACCAAATTTTGAACTTCCTGCCAATTTTCGTTTCTAAGATATTTTGTACTTAGGAGTAATGGCAAATATGTCCGCAAGGGAGATCTGTTGCATGTAGTTACTTGGGGTTACCACAGCTCAGTATTCCCATGCACTTCGTCAGAACAGTACGCAATACAATTAAGACTACATACACTCTACTCTTAGGCATCTACCTAGGCAAGGATAAACACAGTACACAAGCTAGGGTCTCGTCCGTAGTAAACCGGCGTAAGCCAAGGAAGAAGGAAGGGATAGGCTCAGAGGATGTCCTGGGTTCGAGTCCAGCGTACTGCCCTTAGATTTTCTCTTACCAGGAGCCTCTACAACTCACTGTTCGGTGATAGGCAGTGATAGCTAGAGACCAGTGCTTGGAGTCTGATAGTGCACTGAGAAGGCTCCGGGGGGGGGGGGGGTAATAGATCTTTCAGGTCTCAGTGCAATAATCCCCAACAACAATCTACAATAGAACGTAATAAATAAATAAAATTTGAAAAAAAAAATAAAGATTTATTCGTACCTAGGTCTGAGTCCTTTAGCCTGATAATCATCTTCGTCAACTTTCATATTCCCACCGCCACAAGATGCACCCATTAAATATCTAGCCAGCCTTGATGATAGTAATTGTGCCCAGATAAGATCTTTGTCCAATTCATCTTCAGATGGTAACGAAGAGGGTTGTAATGGTACGCTCTCACATGGTGCTCCTAACCCAGATTGAATTCAGTTTAAAAAAAAAAAAATCAACCATTAATGATTCAACCACGTCAAATTGCTGGACATTTTACTTGCATACACTGAAATAAAATATCAGTTAGTGCAAAAAAAAACATTGGCTTCATCAATTTACTAAATAGCACTTCATAAAATCTTGATGTCTCAAACACCCCATCAAGAATATCCTCTTACATAGTAATTGCAACAAAATTGACCGATTTACTTGCAATTAAACTTGATCTTTTAGGTTTCCATGGCCATTTTCTTTCCCAGAAAAGGACTTGGCAAAATTCACAAAGATCTATCTAGGAATCCACAAATTTCTGCTTCGAAGGAACTTTCTAAAAACAAAAAAGGAGCCCACGGCCACCCCCCTGAGACCATCATCGGCTTATTGGTATAGGTATGTAAATGGCACCTTCATCATTGTGTAGTAAACTGAAACAATAGCACTTTAGAGATAAACCTTATCCCACCCTTCCTCCTAAAAGTGCCCATAAACAAATTTTCCTGGAGAAAATGTTTCAAAATAAACGTGTAGTTGATAACGCCGACCAATTGCTGAAAACCACATTTTTTGGATTTAAAGGACCTCAAAACGGACATTTCCGGTGAAAACTCGATATCAAAAAATTTGACACGATTACAATACTTCCAAGTAGTCAGAGAAAGTAAAAAAAAGTCTTCCATTTGCGTATAGATAACCACCCCTGGTCTAGGAAATGCAGGGAATCTCTGACACAATTATCCCTACATAATAAAGTTTGGCTGGAGTAAGGTGCCGGATGGGGGATTAAAGGTAATGAAATAGCCAACCAACATGGCCAGAAATGGGGGTGAATACACCATCATGCTATGGTCTAAAATCTGTCCAAACTCTCAAGAGAACCTATGGGAAGGTTTCCCAACATCTTTCAGGCGGAAATATACACAATTGAAAGATATTATTGAATTATTCGATTCAATTCGATACATTATTGAATTCAATCTCGATAGGGGATACCGGAATCTGGCCAGGCAGCCATTAGAGTGCGCTGAGCTCCTATATCATCAGCTCTAAGTTAGTTTGGGAATGCTTAGGCAAACTCAATGGTTTGGGCAGTAGGAATAAAGGCACTTTTTTTTAGGTGCCAAGGCATGTGGGCGTTGAGGGGAATGAGATGGCCGTCGCTTTGGCAAAGAGAGGCGCTATATCCTCCACTCGTAGGGCCTGTACCCTTTGTGGGGTCAGCGACCAGTTTCTTTTAGAGGACCTTAAGAAAGAGGAGGAGGTGAGTAGGTCGTAACTCTTGAACTCCCTCCCGGGACTGCCTCAGGCAAAGATCTGCTAGGAAGATTACAACCCAATAAGATCGGAGGCATGCATTGGTAACAGTAAGAACAAGCTCCGCATTCTTAAGAATGTTTTCATCAAGGGGTACCGTAGTCTTGGAGGACATCTCACGAAGCTGGGCTTGGATTCTACGGAGGAGGGGCAGAGAAAACTCTGATACATCTCCTTCACGGACTGCGAAGCCCCCACTCAAAAAAGATTTAGGAGCCTGGGTAGTTACCAGGAAGATGAGGAGAATAACATCCTTCTCTAGAGCCCTCCAGAATATCGGGGGTTCCTAAGAAGCCTTACTTTGTCGGGGTGCTACAATAGACCGTGGACAATCAACAAATGTAACGCTTAACAGAAACACTAAGTTGAAGTCAATTCTCTACACAAATTTGATAACTCTTTACTCTGACAATGAATGAAAATCCGAAACCGGTTAGGAACTTCAACAAAAATATGCATGCTACGACTGATAAAATCCGGCATTGCGGACCCATCTTTCAAAAACATGTATTTCCAGTGAAAACTCAATTACGTAAATTTGACTCGATCATAATACTTCCTCTCTTACCAGTAGTAAGAGAATGGAAGAAAGAAGTCTTATAAGAAGAGTGCAATGTCTCTCTCGGATAACATTACCTGTAAGTGTAGCTAATCCTTCGATGGCACGTCCAGACACTAGCGCCTCATAGCAGCCATGAATTTTCGCTACAGCTTTTTCAATCAATGGTACCCAGAGTTGAGCACGTTTAGCCTGTGAATATACCAGATGTCCACGTCTGTCACAAGGCAGTAGATCATCAACCAGTACCGTTGTCCAGCGGCCATCTTTACAAAGTCGTACCTGATAAGCACCTTCACGACAGTATTCACGTGTTACCATCACTTTACGTACAAGTTCTTCACGTTCGGCTAACACAGCAAGAGCACTTAAGAGCCAGCAATTGCCTAGTACTCCTGAAACATATTATGATAACAAAATAAAAAAAAATAAAAAAAATCAGGTATGAACACACAGACAACTTTCTCTTTCTCTAATTAATACAATTTAACCAAGAAATTTTTACGTTCCTTGTTTAGTTAGGCTGGCCTTGAAAATAGTGGTGGGGATTTTAATCCCCGCCTCCAGAGCGGCCTTATGTGGAGCGCTCTATGTCAATACTAAGAAAACTTGTGCAAATTTAATTTTAAATTGTCCCCACTAAAATCAATTTTTTTAGAAAAATGTTTCAAATAAAAGTGATAGTTTCTATCTATGCAGCAATGATGGGTTCTGCATCTCCCGCTTCTAGGGCCTGAACCTTTTTGTGGGATCTTGGAAGAACTTAGGCGAGGAGTAGAAGGAGGTAAAGAGGTCTCAACTCTGGAACACCCTGCTCGGACTGCGGCAGGCCAAGATCTGTCTGGGAAATTAGAATAAACGGAAATCGGAGGCTTGTATCGGCCTTAGTAAGAACAGACTCCGCGTTCTTACCAGGTTTCCTCACGAGGCATTGTCGCCTCAGAGGACACCTGACGACGAAGCTGGGTTTGGAGAGTGACAGCATATGCAGAATCTGTGGGAAGATGGAGGAAACTCCATTACATCTCCTAACAGACTGCGAGGCTGCCAGACAGAGAAGATTTAAGAACCTGGGTAGTTACCAGGAGGAGGTGCCTGCAAGGGGTATCTGATGCATGCAGTTACTTGGGGAGTAACGACCCACGGGATACCACAGCTCAGTGACTCCATGCACTTCGTCAGAGCAGTACACAATACACTTTAAACTACATACACTCTACACTTTACAGACAAGGACACAAACACAGTACACAAACTAGGGTCTCCTTCCTTAGTTAATTGGCGAAAGCCAAGGGAGAAGGAAGGGATTAGCTCAGTGGTAGCGCGCTGGACTAGCGACGCGGAGGCCCCGGGTTCGAATCCAGCATGCTGCCCTTAGATTTTTTCTTCCTACAAGCCTCTTCACCAAGCCCAATCACTGTCCGGTGATGGGCAGTATTGTCTGTGTAGCAATAGAACGCTGCTGGGAGGTCGGCTGTGCATTGGAGAAGGCTCCGGGAGGCACAATAAATCTTTCAGGTCGCAGTACAATAATCTCCTACAAGAATCAACAATCTACCAGGAGGAGGAGGGGAAGATACCCTACCTAGAGCCCGCCAGGTTATTAGGATTCCTTAGGGATCTTGACCTGATGGAGGTGTTGTCGTCGGGGTTCGCCTGTGACATCTTTTTGGGATGCTGTGGGCAGCCTAAGTCATCCAAGGAGCATAGCAAAATAAATCGTGAAGGTCGCAGTGCATCAGGCACCTCTAAAAAAATATCTATGCACCATTTTTTATTTTTTTTTTTATTTAAGGCGCGTTAATATCTATGGTCATTGGTGCCCGGAGCCTTCTCAGTGCATTGCCAGCCTCCGGACAGTGTTCTCTCGTTACAGACAACACTGTCCATCACCGAACAGTGAACTGTAGAAGCTCCTAGGAAGAAAAAAAAATCTAAGGGTAGCACTGAACTCGAACCCGGGACCTCCGCGTG
>JAAEAF010003153.1:0-43648 GCA_011037195.1 Triatoma infestans | reverse complement strand
CCCAACATTTTACACGGGGAACATACACAATTACGTACACACACACAACAACACGTACACGCACATAGTACAGACTTGTAAGTAGGGCCCAATCCAAGGTGTCACGCGTTCCGTGCCGAGGGATGGATGGCACAGGGGTATTGTGCCGATAACGGAGCCTCCGGGGCACCGGGCGAAACCCCGGAGTATTTAGCCTTGCCCGGCTATTGCGGGGCTCTGGTCGGGTGGACGACCCTATCCCCAGCTACTCGTGGGAATAAATGGGTAGAAGAAAAAAACAAAAACAAATAGGTAAGCAACTTAAGGCAGGGATGCCATTGAGAACTGGTCCGACAGGCCATGGGGATGGGAGTAATCCCACAACCAGTAAGGCCAGGGTACCAGGTAGAGGGATCACGGCGGTTGCCCAAGGCCAAGAGAGGGGGGCTTCCGATCCCGCAGCCGCTATGGCCACGGCAGAAACAGGCGCTATGCCAGTGACTGCCAAAGGCCGGGCTAGCGGGCCAGGGGGCTCTACGATCAAAGAGGCCAAGGCAAAGGCCGGAGGAAGCTTCAAGGCGGATTCGCTGGAAGCCATCGACCGCATGACAGAAAAGGACGTGGAAATCGCCAGGCTATCAGGGATCTCCAGAAAGGAGCTCAAAGCTCGTATTGAGGCAGGCCAGGAATATCACGAGGCCAAGCGTCAACTCATCAGAGAAAATTTCCTTCAATGGGCTGAACGCACAGCAAAGGCGACAAAAAGGCCCAGGTCGGAGGGGGAATCCCCTCCACAGCAGCGACCGCCCAAGAGGGTTAAAGTTAAGACTGTGAAGAAATCCTACAGTGAGGCTACCTCTTCGGCGAAAATTGCAGTTGTGCAGAGGGATTTCCCCAATAACCAGCTAGGCACGGAGAGGCAAGCCATCCAGAATCCCATTTTGGAGGAATTGACAAGATCCCAAGAGGCGGGCCGCAGGTCAGGTTGGCCAAATGTGCCCATAAACCAGGGTTCCTTGTCATTACCTGTGCAGGGGATGATAGTCTGGGGTGGCTGAGGGAGATTATCCCAAAGCTTAAACCCTGGGAAGGTGCGAGCCTCCAGACACTCGAGGGGGGAGACATACCGGGTCCTGAGACCTGTAAGGTCTTCATCCCTAACGAGGGAGGCAAGCAGGTGGAGGCTGAAAGGGTGCTCACTCGTTTAGAAGTGAGCAACCAGGGGCTGAAAACCAAAATGTGGAGGGTCTGGGGATGCTTACCTGTTGAGGGTGGGTGTCTCTGGACATTCTCAATGGACAGGGGGTCATTGGCGGAGCTTGAAAGGCTGGGCATGACCCCCTATTTTGGTTGGGGGCGGGTGACTTTTCGTCACAAGCCTCCAAAAAGCAAGAGCTCAGAGGAGGCCAAGGTGATGGAAGTAGAAGGAGATCAACCAAAGGCCGAGAGCTCGGTGAAGGCGGATTCGCCAAAAGAGAGTCAGGGGGGCCTGGAAGGAGAGATGGAGGCGTTGCAGGCCGCCCTGGCCGGGTTACCTGTAGGAGAGGGGCGGATGGAGGAGGGGACGGACGGTAAGGCGGGGGTTCCGGTGGGTGCGTCTGCTGGCGGAAGCGATGCCGGCTTGCTCCACAGGTCTCAAGGCCAGGAGCGGTGGCCGGTGGTTGCGGAAGCCGGGGGGCGACCCCTGGGACCAAGAGCCGACGTTCCGCCCCCTCGGAGACCCAACATGGCAATTAGGATGGTGCAGGCGAACCTCCACCATGCAAAGGCCGCTTCGGCCGTGCTTAGTAGGAGGTTCGACAGGGAGGGGCTACATGTAGCCCTACTGCAGGAGCCATGGTGCCATGGGGGGTCCGTCCGAGGACTGAATCCGAAGTTTGGGAAAGTGCTGTACGACAAGTCTGTAAGTAGACCTCGAGCATGTATATTGCTTAGCAATAAGGTGAGCTGTGGACTAATACCGGAGCTGTGCTCCGCCGATTGTGTTACAGCTCTCCAAACTATCAACACCAAAGAGGGAGCGGAAAGGCTGGTCATTAGCTCTGCGTATTTCCCCGGTGATGAGGATCTCCCCCTCTGTCTATTAAGAAGAGTGATGGATTATTGCAGAGGTGGGAACTTGCAGCTGGTGCTGGGATGCGACGCCAATGCGCACAACACTGCCTGGGGGAGCACCGACATCAATCAAAGGGGTAAGTACCTTTATGAATTCATTATTGGTGAAGGGTTGCATGTAGCTAATGTAGGCTTGGAACCAACTTTCGTGACTGCAGCTAGGAGGGAGGTGCTGGATGTGACGCTAGCCTCGCGCTGTATGTTGGGCAAAATCGCCCACTGGCATGTATCAAGTGAGCCATCGTGCTCGGACTACAGGCACATTAGGTTCGATATATGCACTCCACCATTGGTCATTAGTAGGCTTCGAAGCCCGAGGGAGACTCACTGGGAGGGATTTGTTGGGAGTCTCAGCGAGTCTCTCGGTGACCTTAAAGTGGATGTACGGACAACAGGAAGTTTGGAACGGGCAGTGACACGGGTAACTGAGGCGATTTTGGACGCCTACCAGGAAAACTGCCCGGAGAGGGAAAGGCCTAATAGGTCGAAGACAGTCTGGTGGAACGATCACCTCGAGAGAAGGAGGCGAGAGGTGAGAAGGCTGTTTAATAAAGCCAAAATCAACCAAGACTGGGCAGCGTACAGAAGGGTACTGACGCAGTACAACGTTGAAATAAGGAAGGCCAAGCGTAAAGCTTGGCGGAGATTCTGTGAGGACGTAGCGGACACCTCGGAGTGCGCGAGAATTCACAGAATCCTAGCAAGGGAAGGTACTGCGGACAGGGTAGGGTTCCTGAAGAAAGATGACGGAACCTACACTAACTCCGTAGAGGAGTCGCTGGGGTTGCTTATGAGCACACACTTCCCGGGGTCCTCTTACGGAGAGGTCCCTCTAGAGGTTGAGGGGCCGAGAAGGCCTGGTCGGGCGGACTGGAAGATCGCGAATTACGTCATACAGCCGAATAGGCTAAGATGGGCGATTGGAAGGTTCAAGCCCTATAAAGCACCAGGCGTGGATGGGATTTCCCCCGTCTTCTTGCAGAAGGCGGTGGAGGTGTTGATACCACACCTATGTAGGATCTTCAGAGGCTGTTTGGCCTGGGGATTCATACCGAGAGAATGGCAACAGGTGAAGGTCGTGTTCCTCCCGAAAGTAGGGAAGACGGTAGATCAAACGCCAAAGTCGTTTAGGGCGATAAGCCTGTCCTCCTTTCTGTTGAAAGAGGATGATTGACAGGTTTATAAGGGACGAGATCTTGAGGATTAATCCTCTTAATAATCGCCAATATGCCTATCAGGCAGAGAAATCCGTAGACTTGGCTCTGGATGACCTAAATAGGCTACTCCAAAAGTCGCTTGACGACAAGGAAATTGCGGTGGTCACCTTTTTGGATATAGAGGGCGCTTTCAACAACGTGTCTTCAGAGTCTCTTGTTGGTGCACTGACAAGAAGGGGCACGTCCCCTACGATAGTTCGGTGGATAAGGACTAGTCTATTGGGAAGGACTAACATAGCCACCATAGACAATTCATCTCTTGTGGCCAGGGCAAGTAGAGGCTGTCCGCAGGGAGGCGTTTTGTCGCCATTGCTGTGGACGCTATTAGCCGATGACATCCTGACCAAATTAACCGCGGAAGGCTTTCATTGCCTTGGGTTCGCGGCCGATCTGGCAATCGTGGTGAGGGGGCGGTTCGTGGCAACTGTCTCGGAGCGCACTCAGGGGGCGCTCAATATTGTGAACAAGTGGTGTAGAGCGGAGGGTCTCTCCATCAATCCCCACAAAACTCAAGTGGTTCCTTTTACGAGGAAGAGGAATTTACAAGGCTTACAACAGCCAGTACTCGGAGGGGTCGCGATCCCCTTTGCCATGGAGGCCAAATATTTGGGAGTCATTTTTGACCGAAGGCTGACATGGAACTCTCATATTAACGTTACTGCACACAAAGCCAAAATCGCCATGGGTAGGTGCAGGAGGCTATGCGTAAAAGTTGGGGATTAAACCCGAAGATGACTCTGTGGATTTATACCTGTGTAGTGAGACCAATGGTAACCCACGGGGCGGTGGTGTGGTGGACAAAGATCTTGCAGATGGGGGGGTCGGGAGCGCTTGGAAGTATTCAAAGGCTGGCTTGCCTGAGTACGACGGGTGCTATGATGACTACCCCCACTGCGGCCTTGGAGGTCCTGTTAAACCTTCCACCACTCCACATTCACGTCCAAGGCGTTGCAAGAGCAGTTGTGGCACGACTACAACAGGGACAAGCGCCCATCTATCCCAGGCATACTGGGAGGTACCAAGACCTATGGGAGGAGCTTGAGGCGGACCCGATCTTGGGCCTGCCTACGGACATAATGACTCCTAGGTATGACTTCCAAAAACCCTTCAAAGTCTTGATATTAGACAGAGGGGCATGGAAGAATGGGCCGCCAATTACAGGCGAATCTATGTGGTACACGGACGGGTCCAAGACGGAAGATGGAGTGGGAGCCGGCGTGTACGGGGCTCATCCGAGATGTAATATCTCGGTGAGCCTGGAAGGCTAGCTACGGTCTTTCAGGCGGAGCTAGTCGCGATTATTATCTGCGCTGCCGAAATAAGAAGACGGGGAGTGCATAACTCCAGAGTCGTCATTTATTCGGATAGCCAGGCTGCTCTGCGGGCAATTGACTCGTGGGAGGTCAGCTCAAGGCTGGTGTGGGACTGCCTAGGTGCACTAAGGGAAATTAGTAGCCATAATAAGGTCTTCCTGGTTTGGGTACCTGGACACTCGGGTCACAGAGGCAATGAGGCGGCGGACCGCCTGGCCCGGGAGGGCTCAATGGGAGCGCTTATCGGGCCGGAGCCGTTCTGTGGTGTCTCAAGATGCCTCAGGAGTGCATCCATTAAGCTATGGATGCAGGACCGATCAAGGGAATGGTGGGTCAAAACTCCAGGCCAGAGACAGGCGAAAAAGTTTATCTATAGCTACTCGCCAAAGCTAACTGCAGAATTACTCCAACTAGGCCGGGCGGCCATAAGGATAGCAGTTGGCATTCTCACTGGCCACTGTAGATTAAATAAGCACATGCATCGCATGGGCCTGGCAACGGATAGCCTGTGCAGGTTTTGTCAGGAAGAAGAGGAGACGGCACTGCATGTGGTATGTCAGTGCGAGGGGCTGGTTTGGCTAAGGTACCGCCTCTTTGGTAAAGAGAAGCTGGTGCCAACAAGCCTCAGCCAGGGCCCTCTCTCGGACCTATTAAGTCTTCTAAGGCAAGCAGGACTCGAGAGGGTGCTCTAATGGCGGGTGTTCTGATTGACCACCTGGGAGCCCCCCCCCCAATTCCACAGTTCGCTTAAGGACAGGATAGGGGGAGGGTCTCCAACTAGGGGGGGTGCCACAATAGATCCTTGGGGTGTCGCGGTGGCGTAGGCTGAATAGCCAATTCCCCCGGTAGAATCTATCTATCTATCTATCATAATAATCATAATAATGTTTTATTTCATAATGACAAAGTAACTACAAAAATACATTCTTGACATTCTACGGCATGGTAAAACCGTCTGCCGGAGGTTGATAATGAGGAAGAAAAAATAAAATAATAAATAAATAAAAAAAATTAAAAAAAAAGAAGAAAGTAATAATAATAATAATAACATGAAATACTTGACAAACAAAAATGATGATCGCTCAAAGATAATCACAAAATACATAATATTATGAAAATACCTATGTTATTTTATAATAATTCAAATGTACATAGCTAATGCTTGTGATTAAAAATGAAAATTACAGAATGAAGTTATCTAACACAACAATAGAAACCATCATATTAGTTAATTAAATAAAATTGAAACTTTAATTGATATTACATAAGAGAGAGAGAAAAAAAAATAAGAATACTAAATAATAGAAACTAAGTAAAGTTAAATTCTTTAACTAAATTTTGGCGATAAATCCAAGATTGCTGCGCAAATTTAATAAGGCTCATAAACTTGTGCCCATTAAGAAGCTGAACTAACTGATCTTTTGATAATGTTTTTGCACCTAAATAGGGATATCTGAATTCGGAAAGTATCGGACAAACCCCCAAAATGTGGAATATATTCTCCCTCACGCGGAGATTACACAAAGAGCAGCAACTAGGCTCTCTTTCGAACCAAGGGTTATAATTTAAATAAAGCAATTCACATCGTAACTTAAAAAACCAACCCAAATCCGCGAGTGAAACTTCCACTGTGCTAGACTCTAAATTTAAAACGTCTAAAGAGTAATTTAAATCTCTATACAAGGACAACCGGAAGCTGTACATATATATGTGTTTAGTTGTTTGCTGATGTCTTGTGTATAGGTATTTATTTTATAAGTGATATAAGGGAGTAGAGGAATATGATTAGACCTAATCTAATTAAAAAAATTCTAATAATTAATATTATTTACATGATAGAATTGTGTAATAAACTGAAATAGCATTCCTTATAATAGGACAAACTAACCCCGTCTCTACCCCAAAAGTCTCCTCAAATACTTTTTCCTGGAGAAATGTTTCAAATAAAAATTGTAGATCTTTATATGTATAGTTGATATACCAAGTTTAAAGAAAATCGTTGGAGCCATTTTTGAGAAAATTGCAAAAAAGTGTAAAAAAAAAAATAAAGTGGTACTTCCGGTTGAGGAATTTTGACTGAAAATTTACAATCGGATCCCATGGTGATACGCAAACGGAATATCAAGTTTGAATTTTCTACGACTTATTGTTTTTGAGCTATGCTGTTCACACACACACCAGACACAGACCATTTGCTACAAACTACTTTCTTGGACTCAGGGGACCTCAAAACGGATATTTCCGGTGAAAACTCGATATTGAAAATTTGACACGATTACAATACTTCTTCTTAGAACCCAGCAGAAAGCAAACTAATAACTATTTTTGTCCGCATACAGTTAAATTCTTACCTCATGTGCAGTTTACATTCACTTATTTGCTTGTAAAAGAGGAAGTATTGCGCTCGTTTCAAATATTCGAAGTTGATTTTCCAATGAAAACATGTTTTGTGGTTCCTAAGTAAGTAAAAGGTTTTTAACAAATCATGTTGCGTATGTGTTAGCGAACAAAATTTGTGTAGGTGAAAGTTTGTATTCTGTGTGTAGATACCACCGCCCCATCTGAAACGAACCGGAAATGTGGAAGAATAGTTTTTCAGGTTTTCATCATTTACACGAAAACGGCTCCAATGATTTTCTTTGAAACTTCGTTTACTGCCTACAACACATAAATGCTATCATTTTTTATCTGAACCATGAATTCAAATTTTTCTCGGGAAAATAGATTTTGTGTACCATTTTAACAGTACCATTTCTGTACTATTGATAGTTCTACTATCATTATGTTATTAAGACACATTACTATTAAGTGTGTGTGTGTGTGTGTGTGTGTCTGTGTGTGTGTGTGTGTGTATGTATTTGAACAGCATAGCTCAAAAACGAAAAACAGTAGAAAGTTGAAACTTGATATTCCGTTTAGGTATCACCATGGGATCTGACAGTACGTTATCTGTCAAAATTCCTCAACCGGAAGTACCACATTACTAGTTAAACTTTTTACATTTTTGCGATTTTCTCAAAAATAGCTCAGACGATTTTCTTGAAACTTCCTATTATATAAACTACACGTGCAATGATCTACAACTTTTATTTAAAACATTTCTCTGGGAAAATTCATTCAAGGGCACTTTTAGGGGAGGGGTGGGGTTATGTTTTTCTCTAAAATGCTATCACAGTTGATTATACAGTTCTATCATCCAAACAAAATTAATTAGAAATAAATAGATGGCCAAAATTCCGAATTTTAAGAAATTTAGTTAACCGGAAGTGGGCTTTTACTGAACTGTTTTTGTCAATTTTCTACGAATTACGTTAAATTTATTACACAAACTATAAAATTTTTCAATTATAATTTTGCGAACAGGAGTAAGAGAAAGTTGTGTGAGTGTTTCATACCAAATTTTTTTTTTTATATAGTTAGGAATGCTAATTGCACAAATGTAAAAACTATCACTTTTATTTCAAATTTTTTTTCGGAAAAATTTAATTTTGTGATGATTTTGTGAAAGCTAAGATTTGAAAACTTAAACTTACAAAGCCAATATTTCTTAGCTAGATGGTAGCGCTGTCATGCGGTAGTCTGCTATATATCATATTCTGCTATCTGACTCTAAGAAGTAGCGTGTATAATATTCGATCCTCTACCACCTATATAGTTAGTCAAATTATTTAAAATTCCAAGTTAAGAGAAATTTTGCGTAAAAATTGTGAAATTTGCAATAAGAGAAAGTTGTGTGAGTGTTTCGCACTAGATCCCCTCCCCCCTCCGTTTCTCTTACTCAGTTTGCTTTAAACCATCAGCGTGGAAATGATATATTACAACATTTATTTTACTCATCCAGTTCGGATCGTGGCTGCTTACTTTAACTTCAAACATTACTAGCTTTTAACCTTTTTAATTAAACCTCTTTATTGAACTCTTGTTAGTGCGTCATTTCTCTTTTCCTCTTTCGTTTGAATACGCATTCTCTTCTCTCATGTTTCTCTTCCAAGGACAAGTTCTTCCCTTTCTATTGTTCTCACCAAGTTCACGTCCTCACTTAGAGGTTGGGATTCTCATAGCTGCATAACTTTTTAATATTTATATATTTTCTTAGTATATTTTTTCTATATCTTTTTTTATCTATATTTCTTTTTTTATTAGACTTTACGTCCACTGACCTGTCAGGAGTCATGGACGGATGCGGAGAGCAAACATATTTTACAATATGTTATTCAGATTCATATATCAAATAAAATCCAAGGCCAAAACCGGGAAATCGAAACCAACACCACACAATACACATTAGCTTTACATTCCGCGCCTCTAACCACTCAGTTACCGTAGCTCAGCTCTTTAACATGTACTCCTTTCTTTCATATTACTTCTACAATCTTTTTCTTCTTTTTACTTTCTCTTACTCCTAATAAGGGGAAATATTGTAATCGTGTCCAATTTTCCATATCAAGTTCTCAACGGAAATATCCGCTTTGAGGACCCCTGTGTCCAAAAAAGTGGTTTTTAGCAACGGGTACAGCATAGCTCAAAAACGAAAAACCGTAGAAAGTTGAAACATGATATTCTGTTTAGGTATCACCATGGGCACTGTACGTTATATCTGTCAAAATTCCTCAACCAGAAGTACCACTTTACTAGTTGTTTTTTTTGTACTCTTTTGTGTTTTTGATGACTCTGACGATTTTTTTCAAACTTAGTGTGTCAACTACACATACAAAGAGCTAAAACTTTTATTTGAAACATTTATCTGGGAAAATTCATTTAAGGGCAGTTATCGGGGACGGGTAAGGTTTAGGTTTTCCTCTAAACTGCTATTTCAGTTTATTAGACAATTCTGTCGTGTAAATAATTTTAATTAGAATTGAATATGTTGTAGAAATTCCGAGTTTGAAAAAAAAATCGGATAACCGGAAGTGCGTTTACTTTACCACTTTACTAAATGATTTTTTTTTTTTTACTTTTTCGCGATTTTCAAAAAAATGGCTCCAACGATTTTCTTGAAACTTCAAATATAAACTAAACATACAAAGATCTACAACTTTTTTTCAAAACATTTGTCTAGGAAAATTCATTTAAGGGCACTTTTAGGGGAGGAGTGGTAGGGTTATGTTTTTCTATAAAGTGCAATGTACAATTTCTACCATCGAAACAAAATTAATTAGAAATAAAATAGAGGGCCAAAATTCTGAGTATCAAGAAAATCAATCAAACCGGAAGTGCGCTTTTACTGAACAGTTTTTTTTTTCAGTTTTCGACGAATTTCATTAAATTTGGGTACACGAACTGTAAAATTTGTCAATTATAATTTTGAGAATTTGAAAATTTGGAGTAAGAGAAAGTTGTGTGAGTGTTTCACACCAGATTGATTTTTTTTTTTTTTTTTTAAGTTCAGATAAGAATTGTTGGCGATAGTTGTAAATATAAAATCCAAAATAAGTTGACAAAAGATAACAATAATACTAGGAAAATTTGTATAAAGATAACAATGTATTAAGTTTTATACTTTTTTTTTTACTGATAGTGTTGATGGATTTCACAGTACGTACATAACTGATATTGGTAGATATTGATAAGCAATATTCCAAAAAAAATTAACATTCAAGATTATAAAATCCGCAGTTCAACTTATTATTATAATAAACTACGATATATGTATGTATTTGCTTATGAATAACTTTTTTTATATTCTTTTATTTTTTTTCTAGTAAGAGGAAGTATTGGAATCGTGTCAAATTTTCGAAATTGAGTTTTTACCGGAAATTCATGTTTTGTGGTTTCCGGAATATAACAAACAAAGTTTTTAGCGAATAGTCTGTGTTGTGTGTGTGTGAACAAAACAACTCAAAAACTAAAAATCACAGGAAGCTCTTGTTTGGTATCCTGTTTAGGCATTATCAATGCATCTGACACGAATTCCAGACCAAAATCCAACAACCGGAAGTGCGGACTTTACTGATTGTTACTTTCAGTTATTCGTGAATTTTTTTTTTTTGAAAACAGCTTCAACGATTTTCTTTAAACTTCGTATATTATGTAGACAATAATAATAATAATAATAATCTTTATTAATCTTCATTTCTACATACACTTGTATGAACAAGACATGTCAGTACATTAAACAATCTAATAACTTCTTTACAAAGCAAGTCTATGTATGAAAATCATCCAAATCATATATTACTCTATCCAGGAGCACAGTTTTTAGTTTAGTTTTAAACAATGTCAATTGTTGGTGAAGATGAAATTTCATTTGGAAGTGCATTAAATATTTTTCATTCCCATAAATAAATAAATAAGATGTGATAAATGAATGGTTTGCTTGAGGAAAAGGAAAGTGGTCACGGTACCGAGTATTATATTTATGGTTGAAGGTGTTATAATTATTTCTAATTTTGTAGAACCATGAAACAGATGGAAAAGATATAAAGAGCTGGAATTGTGAGGATTTTGTTATTTTTAAAATGCAACCTGCAGCTTTCGCGTTGGGTCTTGCTTTAACCATAGCAAGAATAGCTCTTTTTTTGGATGCGGAAAATTCTTGATGTGTACATGGGCTGTTTCCTCAAAACATTATCCCATAGGAAGCCCTTTGATTGGAATTTTCCAAAATGTACTATTTTCAAGGCCTCGAAATTGAGGATTAGAGTTAATTTTTTCAAGAGATATACTATGCTCGAAAGTTTAGAAGCCAGTAAACCTATATGTTCTTTCCCGCGCAGTTCTACAGAAATGTGGAGTCCAAGAAATTTTGTCGAAGGTGGGAAGATTATGCTGCCACATTCAGTCTTAACTAAAGGAGAGTACTCTTTTCCACCTGGAGCAACTGAGTAGCACATACCAACCGTCTTGGAATTATTCATTTTAATGCATTTGTCTTTGGCCCATCTAAATATATCATCTGCTCCAACATTGGCACAATTCACAACATCATCCTCGATTCCTCCAGTGAATACTGTGCTGATATCATCTGCATACTGAATTTACTTACTTCTCCTACTATTTCTGGGTGCATCATTGACCTCTATAATAAATAGGAGTGGTCCCAACTTAGAGCCTTGTCCTACACCACTAGGAGATAATGGGGTCCGAGATTGAAATTCTCTTTGGATATTGTGTTCATCAGAAGATTACAATATATACATAGAGTAAAGTAATGCCTATTTTTTTTAGGCGGGCTTAACGTCCAACTACCAAATTAGGTGTCGTGGACGGGGGCGGAAGCACCTACTTTTACTATTAACATTTTTGATACTTTTTTTTTTTTTTTTTTTTTGTAGGCACATTGGGTGGGTGGTCCCTGGGCTCTCGCGCATACCCGCCTGTATAGAAGCCCCTAACCTAAATGATGCCCCTAACCTAAATGATGCCCCTAGCCTAAATGATGCCCCTAACGCAGAGCGTGACGCCCT
This sequence comes from Triatoma infestans, assembly GCA_011037195.1. Taxonomy (NCBI): domain Eukaryota; kingdom Metazoa; phylum Arthropoda; class Insecta; order Hemiptera; family Reduviidae; genus Triatoma; species Triatoma infestans. The sequence continues at coordinate 31,618 of JAAEAF010003153.1, read as the reverse complement.
GAAACAATGGAAATGAACTTAACCAAGCTGATCCTAACCTATAGGTCCCCCTCAGTACTCAATATTCCTGGGGGGTATGAGAAACCCTATATCTAATCTTACAAACTAGCCTAAAACTAAGGGACATAACTACACCGGTAGCCTAAAATCCGCAGTATTCATGCAACATTCACGCAATAAATTACTTCAATTCCAACTTGTAAACTAACTACCCAATCCGCCCCTATTGACCCATTCCATTCTCCTTTTAAAATACTTCTTTCGCAAAACGCCTAAAACCTCTGTAGGCGGCACTGTTTTCGAGCAGCAGGCCGCACTGTTATTCTCCAAGGCAACGTGGAACCCAAACCTCCCTCTGCAAGCGCTGACGCAAATCATAATACAGTGGGCAATCCAACAACACATGCTCACTTAGCTCCTCCTGTCCACAACTACAGCTCCCATCCTTGCCCATTTACCATTCAACTGTCCATGCCTTGTGACCAACCGTGAAACCTCATATGACAGTTCGTCGGAAACAATGCTACAACCCTTCACTTCACCTCCTGCAAAAACGAGAACGTTGTCCTCCTCCCCTTGGTAGAATTCCAAGATACCAATATAAAATTTAGCAGTTATACGCGGGACTTGAACTGGTGTCCTCCCACATACTAGTCCAAGCTCATAACCACTACACCAACACCCGCCCCACATAATATATAAATACTTATCACTTTTATTTTAAATATTTTCGTGGAAAAATTATTTTTTTGGGGGGAAATTCTGAGGGAAAAGTAGCGTTTTCAGAATGTACTACTTCAGGACTATACATGGTGTTACCACCTATAATATTAATATATATTAAGGGCATCGCTAGAATTACAAATTTGAAAAATATCGATTAACCAGAAGTGGGACTTTATAGAATAGGTTTTTGAGTTTTTTTTGGAATTTTCTCGAAAACGACTGCAACGACTTCCTTTAAACTTATAATGCTAACTGCTGCTCAGATATAAAATTATGTGACGTTAAATAATATGGCGTACAATGTCAAATATCGGAGCGCTCTTCCGGGCAACAATGTAACTTCTCTACCTGCCTACCTGCCTGAGTTGGCACTTGACTCCTACCACTCTATTTTTCTGTTAAGACAAATAAAATAAATTTGATGTTCAAAGAAAATTTGTCATTTCATATGTAATTGTTTGAACAGTAATAAGAGAAAGTTGGGATGAGTGTTTCGTATCAGATTTTTACTCCCAACCATATCTTTCCGATCTAGATGAAATTTTGGGTACTTGTCTTTATGTTCTGTGGGAATATAGAAGAGCTTAATTAAGTAAGAGGTAACTATCTTTTGTTTTGGTAACGTAGAATTTCCCATCATTGTTATAAGAAGTAATGCAACGAAAACTTAAAACATCTCGTTTGCTGTTCTTTTTTCGAAGACATTTTATTCAGTATACTCAATTTAGAATGAAATTTACAACAGCTTTACGCTCCTACTAGACCATCGAGCTATACAAATGGTTCAAAGTTGTCCGCATTTCATCCAGTATATCACGCTAAAACCGCCAATATTTTGCGCCAAAGGTTCTCTTCTTTATAAAAAAAAAAAAAAAAAATAAATGTATTTGACTTTAAAGTCCTTTACAGAATCATTGTCACAGAATATATGTCAATGTCTGTAGATAAAAAAAAAAGATAGATAAAATAATTTTAGGTATAAAAATACACTCAGCCACAAAATAAATATTAGAAACTTAGTTTTTTCATTAAAATAAATAATCTTTATTGCAACAATCTATTTTTAATACAGTTTGTCAGCTAAATAATACCCTGTAGTGTTATTTTTTTTGGACACTAATTCTCGATTTGGATTGATGTAAAAAAATTAAAAATGAAAAGGGATGAAAAAATTATTGATAACTTTTTTAATTTTTCTCACCTTCTAGTACTTGGTATTGCCTTCTGGGGCAGTACTAAGAGCGCTAATACGGTGGAGCATAGATGCAATCAGGTTTTGAATGGTCTCTTGTCGAACGGCATTCTGTTTTTCTAGTAGGGCAATGCGGAACTGTTGCAGAATAGTTGGAGGCTGATCACGTCCTATAGAAGTTATATACGATTCGTATCAGGAGAACGAGCAGGTCAATCGATCAGATTTATACCAACTTCCTCCAAGAAACGGGAGGAAACTGTTTGGCGTTATCGCCCGGTAAATGAAGCATGCGATATGACTACTTCTAGAATAACATCCCAACATACCTAGAACGGTCATTGCACCATTTTCCAAAATTTAACTCGATGCTATCCTCCAATCTTATACCACCCCCACACATAATTGACTTTAGTTGCAAGCACGTTTTAGCACTTTCACTAGCAGTACATTGAATGAAGCGCTTCCCCTGCCTACTCCACACAAGAATTTGACGTTCAATCAGTGATTCATGTGGTAAAGAGAACAGCGTGATCTCTTGGCCAATAGAGATGCCGATTAGTGAAAAGCCAAACTGGAAAAACGATGATTCACTGGTTAGCACTGGCCCTGATACTAGTTTCCTAGCCATCAGATTTACTTCTATTTCTTCTAATAGTTTCAGAGCTCACAGTGACTCTCCAGAATTTAAAGCAACAGAAATCGGTCGTGCCGATCCTTCTATCGATCACTCCGCGTCTCCAACCGTATTCCCCAATTTTTCTAAAATTTACGATTGCTCAATGAAACGCAGATCGTGACAGTTCTAAAAGTTTAGCCATATATCGTACGCTATGTCCTTTCTGCGCAAGAGCGATTGTTCTGACCTATAATCCTCAAAAGAAATAACCATTTTTCTGAATAAAGTAATTAAACGATAAAATTGATAAAAATAATGTGGAATTAGAATAAATAAAAATCTGGTGCGAAACACTCACACGACTTTCTCTTACCGCAATTCACACAGTTATAAATGACAAATTTTCTCCTTACTACTAATTCTCTTGTTATATATTTAGTTATCTATCTTTAATGTTATATCAATGGCTGAATTTAAACTTCATAAAACCTGTTTTTTTGAGAAAAGTTTAAACTTATTCCTCACCCAAAACTCCCTAAAATTAGCTTTCTCGGGAAAAGTTTCAAATAAAAATGATAAATCTCTTAATTTATAGTTCAAAACCAATCCATTGTAGTTGAATAGAGAATAGGAAGCAGAAAACTGAACAAACTTTTCAGTAAATACGTACATACTTCCGGTCATACGAGTTTTTTCAAACTCAAAATTTTGGTAACATATGTAATTCTAATTAATTTTTTTTTTTTTTTTAAATTTTAAGGCGCGTCAACATCTATGGTCATTGGCGCCCCGAGGCTGCTCAGTGCACTGTTTTCTCGTTACAGACAACACTGTCAAGTCACCGGACAGTGAACTGTAGAGGCTCCTAAGAAGAAAAAAAATGTAAGGGCAGCACAGCTATGTAATTCTAATTAATAAGATTTAAATGAAGGAATCGTATAAAAAAATTAAATTAACACTTTAGAGGAAAACATAACTTCCCCATAAAACTGCCTTAAATGTATTTTCCCAGAGAAATGTTTCAAAGAGATAAAACTTGTAGCTCTTAATATGTTATAGTTTGTTATACCTAGTTTTAAAAGTAAATCGTTGGAATTATTTTCGCATAAAATCGAAACAAAGTGAAAAAGCCGTTTAGTAAAGTGGTAGTACTTCCGGTTGAGGAATTTTGACAGATAACTTATTGTTGAATAGCTTCAATTTTTTTTTTTTTAATTTTCTTCCAACTTCGTATGCTATTATTATTATTATTCAAAGAAGGGGAGGGCAAAACCTTACGCTATCCAAAGCCTCCCTGGGCCCATATAGCTACCCCTAAAGTATAACAACTACTGGGTCTGGAACAAAAGTCCAGGCCTAGGATTACCCATCTAAGATTTACCACAGACCGAACAAATCGCACAAAAACCTTAAAGGGACATAGCTTAAGATCCTCTACCGATATTCTGGCCGAAGGTACTAAACCTAATCTCGTCACAGCTCAAACAATCCGTCATTAGATGCATGGGTGTTTCCTTCCTCCGTCTCACAAACTCTACAAAAGGGGTCAGGCATGAGTCCCATGGTATAGAGATGTCTCCTTAAGCCACAATGCCCAGTGAGAAAGCCAACCAGATGCCTGAGATAGGTCCGTGAAAGACATCGGCCCCCCCCCTACTCAAAGGTCCGTCCGAACCCCCAATGAGCACTTAAACTGCCGACAACCCACTTCCATGTCTGGAAGCCTGACAGACATGTACCAGAAGACACACCAACCGCAGGCTCGGGACCAATGAAAGGGTGACAGTCGCCTACTTTGGCTAACTACACACATAATTACTGTGATGGATGCAAGAAATTATATCTATTTTAATTGAAGAAAATTATGAGAAAAATGCGAGCTTGTTGGCAAAAGGGTAACCCAAGTAGAAAAAGTACAGTTACTGGAAAAGTTCATGAACCTTGTTAGCATTGTCTACCCCTTCTTCTCACAGGGGAAGATTTGAACGAACGATTAGAAGACATTCTTTCAAGAACATCTAAAACAGACATTCAAGCCAGAACACTTGCTTCAGGAGGAATCGCTCTCTTTAACTCAGTGCCAGTGATAGAGATTTGCCTTTATTCTAGATAAACATCTGATTTATTAAGATATAGTTGTGATATTGTAAAGCACTTAAATTTGCTTAGAGAATAATGTATGTATTTTAAAAACAGTGTTGCTCTGTTGATTATTATTACTAATACTTCTCTCTTAAACATACATATACTTACAAGCCCTTCAAAAAACCGCCCATGCCACAAGTTACCAACACATCCACACCAATAACATTTCATGCCTATCACTTTTACTTTAAATATTATTTCCGGAAAAGTTGATTTTTTGGTGGTTCTAGGGGGGGGAGTAGCATAGTATGCTTTCCTCTAAAGTACCACTTCAGTATAATATATGGTTTTTACCACCTACATAATATTAATATAAATTAGAAGCATTGATAGAATTTCAAATTGGAAGAAAAATCAGTTGACCGGCACTACGATTTTATAGAATAGGTTTCTAGAGGGTTTTTTTTTGAGGGGGGGATTTTCTCGAAAATTGTTCAAATGTTTGTTTTAAACTTCGATTGTTTGCTGCCTGCTTAAATAGAAACGGAGAAAAATTTATTTTAAAGGGATATTGGGGATCTGTCAGTTAGTTTAAATTTAAATTTGCATAGAGTACTCCATATTGGGTCGCCACTACATTTTTTTTTAAGGGTCAGCCCTACTAAACATTGTAACGTTGCAATTTTAAAGAAAATATATTGGTTAAATTGTAAGAGAAAGTTGTGTCGATAATCCTCACCAGGTTTTTACGTTTTCTTAGTCTTTTTAGTAAGAGGAATTTTAAGAGGAATGAATGGCGTACATAATTTATTCTTACACTCCCTCGTTCTTTCAGGGAAAGAGGATGGAGTAATTAATTCACAACCATTCATTATTAGACTCTCAACTATATTAAAAACGTACACAATGTTATCTATTTTTATATTTTTAAAAAGGAAAAAAAACTATTACGCATAATTTTAAACTAAATATTAACTAAATATTTCAACTAAACTGGACCAGATAAGAATATAAATATTAAAACATGGAGTTCTATGCCGTAGTTCTACATAATATGTTTTTATATTTTTGCATACTAAAAGGAAAATTAGTATATTTTAATGGAGAAAATCTAAGTGATAGTAAGGTGGGAGTCCTATTCCCATCGAGGTCTATATTTAGTAACATGAAATGGAATTCTTTGTCCTCTAGAGAGCGTGTCTACTATCAAGACAGGATATACTGTACCGCCCTTTCCCCTCTTTGTCAACTATCTTATCTATAAGGATGTATCAGAAATAATAATTTCTTCTACTATTAGTGGGTCTGGAAGTTAAAACTGTCACCATAACGTCATTAACTTCTTTTCATTTAAAATCTTTTTTATTTATTTTATTTTATTATTTACTATATTATCCTTTAATAAACACACGCTAGTTATTACTTTTATTTAACTTCCATTAGTTCCTTTTGATGTTCACTCATATTTTGAAAAACATTGTAGGTATAGAAAAGTGTGTAAAAGTGACATTTTAATTTGAGTTAATTTAATTTTGTCTATTTTGGACCGTAAACAGTCAATTTACATTTCTGACGACGTAAATAAATAAAACGCCATTTTAAACATGTCTTTCTGAGGGATATGTCCATATTAATAGTGCTACATATGGCGGGAATATTTTTAGTTAGGTTGCTCTATGAATTCTCAGGGCAGTAAATATATAGTTTTCAAGGTGGTATGTCCTTATGAATTATGAAAGTCTTGTTAATAAAATAGTTAATTCTGCTGTCCATTTTGTTTTTCTATAGCTTTAATCTTCTGATTGTAGTGTGAATGTCCAGAAATGGAGTAACATATTTTTCAAGACTTCATTTAGAATTTAGGCAACATTTCAACCCTAACTTATAAGGAAACATTAGATATTATTCTTTTTTTATTTAAAGAAAGGCGAAACAACCTGTAACATGTGAATACGCTCATTTGCTTGGAAAGTGCCAGTTGCATTGTAACAAAATACACTTAGAATAATAATATTTTTATCCTAAAAATCTGGAGGGAGGTAAAATTCCGATGTCCGGTATCTCTGACTGGTTTATCGACAGCTTTCGAATTTAAGAAGGTCCTGGCGCTGGTACTTTTAGCGATAATCACCTAGGAAAGTATGATTTTCCTGATGGTGATTGCGCAATGAAAATTTGTACGATGGGAGATCTTGCGATGAGAATGTCAGAGCCATAATTTTGTATGACAAAGTTGTAATTTTCTACTATAATAAGGAAGTAATATTAAAAGCGCTTGATACATATCACATTGATTCTCAACTCGTATTGGTCTGTCTGAGTGCGGTGATGAAGGTAAATAATCGGAATAGTCAGAAAATATGCGCAGGATTAGCTAGTGGCAGCACCTGGATTGTAACGCTGAAGCCAAAGGTTCGAGTAGTGCACTCTAGTGCTGCTCTTAGATTTCTCATTCTAGAGGGCTTTACAGCTCGCTGTCCAGGGATGGAACTGGGAGAGAATGCTGCCTGGAACTCAGCAGTGTATTGTGAAAATTATTTTCTATATTTGTATATTAAATTCATTTATTAGCGTCTCGACAACTTAGTTCCCAGTCATGGTCTCCTCGATATTATTATTATTAATGATGGGTGCCCAAAAGCACCGGACGTAAGCTGATATGGAAAAAATATACTCCTAAGAAGAATATCCCTGAACTCCTCTCCCCCCTACATCCCAAATAATGCCAACTTTCCTCCATTAATCGTTTGAGGGTGTCCTCTCCCATTTTACTAGTACTCATCTTATAACCTCTCTCGAATCCCCACCTCTTACTCATCTCATCAGTTTTAGAGAGAAGTTGGTTCGCTTGCCTTTAACCTCATCCTTGGTATGACCTCCCCTTGAAAGTTCTAGCCCATTCTTCTTTACATCTCATCCTAAGATGACCTTTTAGTGCCTTCCTTACAACCGAGTGTTGTAAGAGGTTCAAATGCCAATAGTACTTCCAACGCCGATATCGCTGTTGCCCTTATCACACCTGTTATGACTTCTCAATAAGTCTCTGCCATTCTTGTCTGCCTTGTGCGTCTGCTTTCCAGTTGCGAGTTCCTAGTAAGCAAACGGCATTATCAGCTACATTATCCAGCCATCGCAACTTGGATCTTCCCACTCTTCTTGTTTTATGTAGCTGTGGGTCTGCTACCCATTTTGAGACCTCGCCATCCTAACCACATGCCGAGCCTCACCGAAGCTTTCTCAGTTAATAAATTTGATTAAGTTTATATCTTTAACTATTTCATTTAGCTCCTGGTTTGTTCGGCTTCCTCATTAACCTCTAGCGCATATTGAGCTATAAATTTGGCTGAGTATCTCTTTAGAAAGTTTGGAGGGCTCACAAACCAGAATATACTGACTGAAACTTAATTTCATGAAATCATATAACGATACAGCCGAATAAGGATATTTTTATATAAATAACAAAAAGCAAGAAGTTAATGGTGCTAGAAGCGTTGCTGTCGATATGTTGCTAGACACTGTTTATTGTTGGTTTTACTTTTAATAAAATATATTTTTTCGTTATATAAATAAGAACATTAAAATATTAAATTAAACATCGAAGTGTTTAAATAACTTGCTTTGGCTAGTTCTATTTGTACACTTCTAGAACTGGTTCCTTCTGGGAACGTCTAGAGCATCACTGATTTTATTATTAAAATATCTGGATCTTGGACTAGCATGGATGGTCAAACTAGGAAATTTCGCAGTATAACTACATTGTTGACTATAGATGTCATATAAAAAAAAAACTTAACGTATGAGCATCGCCAGCTGGAGAAGCTAATAAATAAATATTGACGCACTTTTCATTTACTTTTTGACAGCATCTGTATATAAATAAGACTTTGTCTGCTTTAGTCATCTTGTAAAGCATTTCCATGTTCAAAATTTATGGAAATTAATTTTAAATTTAAAAGTACCAAAGGTTGATACTATTTTGCTATTTTTTTAAGGGCTAGTATTGAAGGAGTGAAGGTAATTAAAGTTTCAGATTAAAGTTCGGCCAGTGTATTTGTAAACTATAATGAAATTTCTCTTCATACTCTACATATTAACTTAGTAAGAGTGGGGAGGTTCCGCAGTGCTGAAAAACAGTGATTTTTTTTTCATGACGCCTCTTCATTTTATAGTCATTAGCGATTTCAGGGTATTCGTCCATCATCATCAGGGTATATTGCAAAACAGAGTGATTCTAGACCGGCAGTGCAAACTAAGAGCACATTCTGATTACCACAAAATTAAGCTGGTTTTTGCGGAAGAAATTTCTAATATAACTTTTGTCTTGAAATGATCCCTTTGTTCATGTTGTGAGATGGTGGCAACACTGGTCCTACCAGCTGTCATATATGTTGTACACGGACCTAGTCCATTATTAGTCATATTATTATTGTGTGAATCTTGTCAATAAATAATTAAGTCTCTATGTCATAATATGTTATATTTACCATTGATCCTAGACATAACAGTTCAAACTATTGTGAGAGCAATCGAGGAGGGTAATTCATTTATTTTATTAACAATTTGTTTATATTGCTTGCGAAATCCTCATCATAGTTTCTTGATGAATTGTGCAAATTGTATATTTCTGTTCTTGGAAGTTTCCAAAATTTGGAAGTACTTATATATAATTTTTTAATCAAGAATTAAAAAGTGGGTAAAAGATCTGTAATGAATTCTTATGCATGAGAAATCAGAAAATCAATAACAACTGTACAAAATGTAGCTATTTAACATAATCTTAATAGTAAATAGATCTTGCCAGTTGGACACTTTAAGAAATAAAATAAAAATTACTAAATAACATAGAAAGCTCTAAATAATAAAAAATAATTTAGCGAACAGATGGAATTCTGCCAAAGAATGTTGTCTCTCCTTATTTTGCACTATTCTCTCTTCCACCTATACTTTCTGCGAACTTTACAAGGTCGTAACATTCCTACTGTATTTGTATTCAATTATTCGTCGCCCCCTTTTCATTACTTTGTAATCATTTCCCTTCAAGATGTTCAACAACTTATTAAATATTTAATTTATAATAATATCCTTGAATAAAAATAAATTAACGCTTCAGTTCCTTTTCTCTTTAACTAAAGCCTTTTAATAGAATATTGCTTTTTAAGGTATTTTCCAATTTTAGATCAAATGCAAAAAAAGAATATTTATTATTCCTCTCACTTATTAATAATACTCAATATCATGACTTTATTATCGTCCTTATATTTCAATTAAAAGTCCATGTACTCGTAAAATCAAGTAAAAAAAATAAAATAAAATTATTAGGTTCCCTACCAGAAAACTCTTAAAAAAATAAGATAATCTTAAAAGATTATTGCTATTTATAACAATAGAAACTCATTGACCCATTGTTCATTCCAACAAATATAGAAAAACCCCAATGGTTGGTCTAAGTAGCTAGCGTAATCCGTATATGATGCGAGAATTCAGCGTTTAATTCCCGTGTAATCAAAGATGGTACCATCGTGAAAAAAAAAAAGTGGGGAGCTATAGTTAGTAGCGAATCTTGATAGCGAAAGCCAGAAATAAACGATGGTGTGCTTATTAGACGCTTCCCCAATAAAATCGTCTCTGACGAATCTTGGTCCTTATTGTACTGTTGCACCTTACTTGGACATTAGTTAATTTATTAAGTAAGGTAATAACATTAATTTACACACATATTTAAAGAGCTAAAAACATTCTTTTATAATCAGAGGTCACCAAACATGTTGTTACATGAATTTTTTTTCTTTTATATTTGTTACAATCGCAAAACTCCTCTCAAAGTGTAAGGTAAAACGAAAATTGTGAAGAAAAGAATGGATGATATGACGCTGGTGTTTGTGGAAAGTCCAGACTAATAAACACTATTCAGACAATCAATTGTATCCTTCCCCACTGCCTGTGAGCATGGTGAGACAAAACTACGTAAGGTTGTTTCCGACGGAAGTTACGTTTTTCCCTTTCCCCTATTTGTACTGATTGTTGAATAATATTCCGTTCTTTATGTGAAATATGATTAAGAGTTTATTTTTTACTTTTTTTAGAAATCGACTAATGAAAAAGATGCCCATGAAATGTCAACTTCTGAAATGACGCTATGAAACGTGCTGAGGAATAATTTATTAATATATAAATATTAAAATATCCCGTCTTGATACATTTTCTTTAAAACTAATGACTTTTTTTTTTCTCAAAGTTAATTTGCCCTTATATGATGGAGGACATGTGGTAGCATATATGGCGGCAGGTAGTACCTACTTGAATGTGTTTTTTATGTTGTAATCTAAAAGGCAGCGCTTAGATCAGCCTTGAAAAATTTTAGATTCAGGACCCTTAATTAATAAAGTAATTTCTAAAAAAGTTTTAAAGAAATGTTAACAGATTTTCTTCAAATATGGAAATTCAGCAGTGCTTTTAAATATACTTTAATATTGTATAGGTGGATAATAATAGTACACTTCGAATACACTGAATAGACACTTGGGAGGGAATCTTTACTTTGCTGCTCGATTTCGCAGAACTCTAGTGTTGTCTGTAACAAGAAAGCACTGCCCGGAGCCTTGCAATAAATACACTGAGGAGGCTTCAGGCGCCAATAACTATAGATGGTGATGTGCCTTAAATAAAAAACAAAAGAAAATTATCTCAAATAAAAATCATAAACATTTATAAAGTTCTTCTATAACCTTAAAACCTCCCACATACAATCAACCAGTGTGGTGTGTGATATAAACATTTGAAATTATCTCTCTTCACAAATTGATAGAAATCTTTTTCTCTGACGATAGAGAGAATCCAAAATCGGTCAGAACCAAAATAATGGAGCATGTTACGATGGATAAAATAATAGATGTTATCTTGCAGTGAACCCAACCTAATTCGGCATGTTTTCTTGACGGAAAACTCCGAATCATATTGTGGCATTTCAATGGGGGAATATCAAGTTTGCCTTTTCTGCGACATTTCTTTTTAAGATATATAGTTTACACAAACACACACTTCTTCATACTCGAGTGACTTCAAATCATGTATTTCCGGTGAAAACTTTTTTTTTCGAAAATTTGACACGATTGCAGTTTTTCCATTTAAATTAGCAAGATTAAAGGTAAAGTAATGCCATTTTTTTAGGCGGGCTTAACGTCTAACTACCAAATTAGGTGTCGTGGACGGGGGCGGAAGCACCTACATTACTATTAACATTTTTTAAACAAATATAAAATTTAGTTATACGCTGGACTCGAACTGGGGTCCTCCCACTTACAAGACCATGCTCATAACCAATACACCAACACCCGCCCCAATTAGCAAGATTAAATACAAAACAAAAATAACAGCGTTACTTACAGACTTTTTTAACGCTCTAATATCTTCAATATTTCTTAGGATTTAATAAAGTTGTAATCTAAATATTTGGAGACAGACTAGTATAGAGTTATGCCGCCCACTTCCGGTATATATTACTCCTTACTAAGTAGTTTATTATTTGACCAGATAGTCAAGTGCCACTTTTAAACACTCGAATTCAGGTCTGCCCACACTAGTGCCATGCGAGTATGGCAAGTGAATGAAATTTGTAAAAGGACTTAACTATCGTGTTAATACATTTTCCTTTTTTTCTTTTTCTACAACAGCTAAAACTATTTAAAAAGAGGTAAAACACATAAGGTAATCTGTAGGTGAATGTTATTAAAAATTAAACTTACAAGAACATACAAAAATATCTCTTAATATTTGAGAATCGGTTTATTAAATGGGGATAAATTTTCAAATGGGGCATGTTTCCTTTAATCTCCGCAAAATATCTTTCCATCTTCTAGATTACAAGCAAAGTCTTTTTCTAACTTCTGATCCGTCGTCCGTCATATTGGAATCCTCATTGATAACTTAACGTGATTATCACTAGAGAACATACGACTGGGTATACAATACAATAATTATTAAACCAATCTAGACCGATGGTGTAGAGCTCTCAGATCGTGCCAAACGTTCCAATTTCTTGCGAATCCGAGCTCTTCAAAAACAAGTGTGTTCAATACTTCCCTACTATAACTCCAATCAAATTATCCACAATGACCCCCAACATCTCATCTCCTTCATATTTGATGTAATCAGAAAAACTCTACAAACATTTTTCCTTCCACTTCCGCCCTCTTTCATCCTAACTCTTCCTAACAATCCTTCAAACGCCAATTGTTCAGTTGCCAACAATAACAACTGAAATTCTTTTCTCTTTATGGAGTGTTACCACTTTGTAACTTCTCCACTCCTTTATGTCTTGCACTTCCTCAATTCAAACGTTATAACTTACAGCAATGGTTGCTGTTGTAATATACAAAAATTATTTGTTGTGGTTGGGTCAGCAGAGCTGGAAAGTATCAGATGTATTTTCCGTGATAGGCTGCTTCTTTTCGTAGTCAACTACCGGTTTCGGGTGTTTGCCCATCATCGGGATGTTTTGTCAAAACAGTGTGATAACATAGACTTGCACAGAGCAAATTTAGTTGTTACACTCATAAATAATATTAGGTATAATACCACTGAGTGTATCAACTAAAATTGATTTTGTGCAAGTTTATGTTATCACACTGTTTTGACAAAACAACCTGATGATGGGCGATCGCCTAAACTGGTCGATGACTATGAAAAGAAGCATGCTATAACGGAAAATATCTCTGATACAAAAATAAACTAACAAAAGAAAACATTCCGAACAACTTCTATCCGAATCTTTACAAATTCACCTCCATCCGAACTCTATCAATTTTAAAAAAGACAAAGAAATCATAACTTCAACTAACAGTAACATTTTTCTAACGCTAAACAAAGACACTCGCCAATAACTTGTTCTTCCAAATTTGAAATTGCCGCACCTCCTATAAACACTTTTCCTATCCCTCCCACCTTTTAACAGTTTTTTGAATTTTTAAAAAATACTCTCTTCATTTCAATCTCAACGTTCACTATCCTAAAGATGTCTTTATTTTTTTTTATTTTCTCTTATTGTTAATATCATTTTATTTAATTAACTATCACTTCTGTGTTATAATTTCTTGTTTTTAATATCTTTTGCTCATTCTGTTCTGTTAATATTTCTTTAATTTAAATTTTTCTTTTATTTGTTATAAAATCTGTGCACTATTTCTTTATTGCTATACTGTTCTATAATGTAACATTACTCCGATAAATTTTACAGAGCTTCTGAAAGGTCACCAATGCTATCCTAAGTAGAACAACAAAGAATTCTTTTTTCTTTAAAACTCCTCTGGCCATTGCCCTATAAATATCTTATTAACAAACAAAAAAAATCTGGTGTGAAACACTCACACAACTTTCTCTTACTCCATTTCTAAAAATTATAATTGACAAATTTCATAGTTTGTGTACCAGATTTAATGAAATTCGTCGAAATCTGAAAAAAATGTCCAGTAAAAGCTCACTTCCGGTTTACTAATTTTCTAGAAACTCGGAATTTTGGCCATCTATTTATTTCTAATTATTTTTTTTTGGCTGATATAATTGCATAATCAATTATGGTAGCACTAGAGAAAAACATGACCCCTACCCTCCTCCAAAATTGCCCTTAAATGAATTTTCCTAGAGAAATGTTTTAAATAAAAGTTGTAGATCGTTGTATGTTTAGTTTATATATGATGTCTTAAAAAAATCATCGCAGACATTTTTGATAAAATCGCGAAAATATGAAAAAAAAACATTTAGTAAAGTCGTAAATGTAAACGCACTTCCGCTCATCCGATTTTTTTTGAAACTCGGAATTTCAACAACATATTTAAATTCTAATTAATATTATTTAGATAATAGAATTGTTTAATAAACTGAAATAGCGTTTTAGGTGCTAAACCCTAACCCCACTCCTCCCCCATAACTGCCCTTAAATGAATTTTCCCAGAGAAACATTTCAAATAAAAGTTATAGCTCTTTGTTGGTGTAGTTGAAATATAAAGTTTGAAAAAAAATCGTCGGAGCCATTTTTGAGAAAAACGCAAAAAACTTAAAAAAAAAATAAACAAGTAAAGTGGTACTTCCGGTTGAGGAATTTTGACAGATGACCCACAGTCAGATGCCATTGTGATTAGCTAAACGGAATTTCAAGTTTCAACTTTTGGTTTTTTCGTTTTTGAGCTATGCTGTTCACATACATACATACATACACATACACACAGACCATTTGCTAAAAAACCACTTTTTTGGACCCAGGGGACCTCAAAACGGATATTTCCGGTGAAAACTCGATATCGAAAATTTGACACGATTACAATACTTCCTCTACTAGGGAGTAAGAGAAAGTAAAAAAAATCTTTAGAAATTAAAGACACAATTTTAGCTATTGAATTCAGTGGAATATTGTCACATTAATCAGCTGTTGTAGAAAAAGTGAATTTTTTGCAAAAACTTTCCATATCTGACATTTTATTTAAGAAGATTATAAATTCCAAGAAACACAGTTGCTCATATTATCGATACAAATACGTACATTTCAACACAACTAATTTTGTTTTGTAAGTGAGTAGTCTTTTCTTTTCTTTTTTCTGTTCTTGTGAAACCACTAACTTTTGTAATTGGCTAGTATTGAAGCGACCCATTTAATCGCTTAAACGCTATAAATAATTTCGTATAATATTCGAACGGAGATATTAAAGTACAAAAAAAAGGCGAAGTTAAGTAACTGCGTGACTTTTTGGATATTATATTTAATTGTGCTATAAAAGTTTCTGTTTTAAAGTTGGCAAGGTGCAGCATTTCCTAATTTACAATAATCATAATTTTTATTTCCTTAGATGTGGATAAACAGTAGAATTATATTCACTTTATGTTAATGAAGTTACCAATTGCGCTATTTCTACCTTGCAAATCAACAAGTATAAATGTTTCTTAGATTTATTTAATTCATTTCTCCCACTGAATAAATTTAGCTTTAATTTAAAAGTCATCAAGTAATCATTCTCTAAGCTTTGACGAGTAATAATTTCCTGATATTAATTACGTAATCAATTGAAACATTTATAAAAATTTTATATAAATTCTGTAAGAAGTTATATGTATTCTCTGTAAGAGTTAATATAAATTCAGAATTACCAGAAATAAAAGTTTACAAAAACCTATAAGTTGGAAAAATATGGTGTTAGAGAATATTCTATGTGTTTGTGTAAGTGTCTATGTACCAGAACCGTATTGAATTAAATTAAAATTAATGAGTAGACCCCCTAGCCCCAGCCACTGTGACCGGTAGGGTAGGAGATCTATTTTGGCGGTTCAGTCCATTGCTAATCAAGCTCACCCCAGGGCGGTCACCACCTCACTAAAGAAAGAAGACGGTCACCAAGTTTATATTTTCTCTTCTGCTTTAAAAATGAATTTCTATCGAAAATACAAGGTTTGAATTCCTTGAGCATGGCAAAAATGCACCTTTCAGCGCTTGCGGTGTTTTGATATGTATAATGTATTTATAATTAAAATAATTCAAAAAACACAAAAAGACAGAAAGTTAACACTTCATATTCCAAGCAAGCTATTCCTATCAGCGAACCAAACAAGTAGGTTTCGGTAAAAATCTTTCAACCGGAAGAACCATACTATTGTTTTTTTCCAAAGATATTATATTCTGTGATGGCTTGCGTCATTTTGTGGTCATCGACTGGTTTCGGACATTCAGGATGGCTTGATAAAATAAAAAAATGTGGTTACACAGATTTGCATAGAACATCAGTTTATACACTCTTGATTTTGCTCTGAGCAAGTCTATGTTATCACACTGTTAATAACATCTGTTATAACAGATGATGGGCGAACGCCCGAAATTGATCGAAGACCACATAATGAAGCAGTTTATCACGGAAAATATATCAGATGCTTTTCAGCTCTACAGCTACTGCTTATTGATTACATTTTTATCCGAATAAGGTTCCAACGATTTTCGTAAAAAAAAAGACATACTATCCACACATTTCTCATTTCCCAACGGTCGGCGGAGAAGCAGTCCCCACAATAGCTCAAGACATACTTGGCAGTAGCTACAGTGGCCAAAGCCTACTGGGCCAAAAAAAAAAATCATGCCCTTTGATAGTAACCCGTGATTTCAATGGTCCTGCGGTTCTGCACTAAAAGAGATCTCTGAAAGGCAGAAAAGCTTTGTAGCAGTGTCTAAATATCGTGCCTCAAAGGAGAAAAAGCGCTGAAAGTCTAACTTATATTCCAACTCAGCTTATTTGGCACAAAGATTTTGGAGAAAAATTTTTTAACAGAAAAACTTTACTCATTTTTTTTTTTTGTAGCCAACTTTCAGAATATTCACTCAAAAATGGTCCCCAAAAATTTGCATTAAAACTGGAAGGTATTTGTGTCTTATTTTTGAAGTTATGTATTTATTGTAATGGTAGCAGCAATTGAACAATCATTTGGATATTGATGTGGTGTAAATGAGAACATACGGACCGACACTGAACTCAATACTTATATTATTCGAATTTATTAGGTAAGAAAAGAAGAATTTATATAAAATAGAATGAATTTGTACATCTAAGAGTGAATGATTTTGTTGATAGCGAATTGAATGAAGAATGATAGTGTTGGCTCTATTTTGAAGAGTGGCCAGTTAGAACTCTTGCTTGTCCTAACGGTAGTGAGCTGGTTTAGCTAGCTAGATGAACCTTTCAAGGTTGAAGTTGACTAGAGTCAACTTATACAGCCAGAGACAGCTTCCAATAAGTTTTTTTTTTTCTGGATTTTTTTAAGGTGCACAACAGCTATGGTCCTTTGCACCTGTTTCTAATTTGTAAGGACTCATCCGGGATGCATATCCATACCCAACAGTTTAACAGTATCTACAGCAAACCCATAATCTAGCTCTAATCATATTCCTCTACTCTCTTATATCACTTATAAAATAAATACCTATACATAAGACACCAGCAAACAACTAAACACATACATATGTACAGGTAGTTCCAATGAGTGATGGATGGCCAAAGTTGAAGCAAATTCTCCAAAACTTATGTAGCCATGACAGAAGATGTAATACGTAGTTGATGTGCACTTGGACGGGCTGACTGGTTACGCTTTATATGCGGTTGCTAATCGAACTATTGAATCCAGCTTTTGTGGCGATAAGTTCCATTTAAATATCTTTTACTATACAACTTTTTTCGACAAATCTAATGACTCTTTAAAGCAAGTTACCTCGGGCTTCTAAAAAGATATTCAGTTTTTCTTTAAAAAGAAAAATACAAAAAAACCTTGGCAATGCACGGTCTAAAAACTTAACATTTCTTCTCCAAGTGGAATGTATATTAAGTTGTTTCTTTAAATATATAAACCTAGATTTTATTTCCTTAAAGCTGAAGTTGTGAGCCTTGTTTAAATGTTGGTTTGGCCCTTGAATAAAATCGTTGAACTTTTTTCGAGAATGATTTTTGTAGAAAAATATTTCTAAACATGATAGATTCTAAATATGTTTAGTTAGTATGCATTTTTTAAGAAAATCGTTGGAACCTTATTCGGTAAAAACTGTAAACAAAAAAGCAGTAGCTGTGGTCGAATTCGCAAAGCTGGAAAACATCAGAGATATTTTCCGTGATATCCAGCTTCATTTTGTGGTCTTCGACAAGTTTTGGGCGTTCGCCCATTATCTGATATAGTAAACAGATGTCTTGGATAAGCAAATAGCAAAATCAGAGTGTATAAACTGATTTTTTTTTTCAGTTTTAGACTTCTTGATAATGGGCGAACGCCCGAAACGGATCGATGACCTACAAAATGACGCAACCTAACACGGTATATAATTCTGAAAAAAAAAAAAAACAACAAAAAAAGCAGTAGTATGGCTCTCTTCTGGTTGACAGATTTTTACCGAAATCTTCTTGTTTGGTTCGCTGATAAATTTCAGTTATTTTCTGATTTTGAATTATTTTATTTAATAAATACATATACACATTAAAACACACTCACACAAGCGCTGAAAACATTTGTGTGTAAAAAGTGAATTTGCTCTGTGCAAGGCTTTTTTATCACACTTATAATGGGTATGATGAAGGAGAGAAATGGTTTGGTTTTGTGATGGATGCAAGAAACTTAGAAATATATTAATTCATAAATAAATCAAAAATATCTAGATATGTGACATTCCCTTGCAAAAGGACAAGCCAGGTATATGGAAACAGTTAATTCACGATTTAACTCTTATTCAGATAGACCCCAGTATAGTCATAATAATGGTAACGAAACTAGCAATAACCTCCAAAATAGGCCCACTTGCCAATTTTGTACAAAATTGGGACATACGGCTCGAAATTGTTTCCAGATACAGCCAAAAAACGGTTAAGCCCGCAGCCGCTTTCACGAACGGCTGATGTTATGACCATGGCTCTCATACCTGCTTTCACCAATTCTGACAATTTGTTAGTAAATTTAAGAATTGGCAAAAAATTTATTCTTGCCCTTGTAGACACTGGAGCTAGTCACAGCCTAGTGGATTCCAGTTTTTGTCGAAATAAGAACCTTCAGCATTCCAACATTATTTTAAAATCTCTGACTAACCAAGTAATACCTAATTATGGCATCACGTCCCTTCATTTGCATGCGGACAATGTCGAAAATTCTAATTCTTCTGTCGAATTCATAGTTTCGCAATTAAAAGGCAATTTCCAATTAATACTAGGAAGAGATGTCCTTACATTAAATAGGGCAATTATTAATTTGCGCACACGTACACTAACGTTCAATAAATTCAACATTCAATTTTTTAATAGTACTCAAACACACCAATTTAGTACTAATCGCTAAGTTCACTAAAATCTCTATTAACTAGCCACAAAATTTCTGTGCCACCTCGCGCACACAATACATAACATTTGAAATAACATACTTGACATAATCTCTTGAAATAATTATCAATATATCACACTTCTTAACTTTACATACTACACCACAGTTTGAATGAACAAACTAGATATGGCTGAACGCTGTATAATGTAAAAGGTGGCACTGACTGCCTGAACTTTACACTAAAATGATAGGTTAATGTAGTGGAAGAAAGAAATGCAAAAATAATAGTTTTGAAAAATAGTTTAGTGAATTTTGACAATATTTAAGTGAAGCAGTTTTGGAAAATAAATAGTGAATTTACCTTCAAAAAGAGTGTATTTAGAGTCAGGTACTATAATATAAGGTGATTGCAATTAAAGAGACAAAGGCACAAGATCCGTTAGGGCAACTTTTTTGTAAGTGAAAATCCCCCGCTAGAGCAGGGCATTCTTGAAACAGTCTGCATTCTGCCTTCTAACAAGAACAGTTGGTTGTAGACACCGAAGCAGAACACTTGTTTTTCGCTCTCATAGCATTAGTGCATATTAATAAGTTAATAAATTCGTTGCAAATAACTTGTAGTTATTATTTTAATAGAATATATTTATTGTTAGCAGTGGTGACTACTTTCTTATTTCTGATACTTTTCTCTTAAACTTATATACTTACAAGCCCTTTTACTAAACCGCTTGTGCTACACAAGCTACCACTACACTACAACACAACATCACACGAAAAACATTTCATAGAGTATGGTAGAGTGGTAAAGGATAAGGTAAATGACACGTTATGACTAGCGAGTGAACTCTGTTGTATGAACTCTGTTGTATATCTATCTACCGTCGCTGTATTTATGCAGTTTCTCCCACTCTAGTCAGAGAGAATGGTCCTGTCATTTTTGGCTCTCTTTCTCTGTTATGGATCCTCTCCTTGGATCCTATTACAACACTGTTTTGACAAAACAACATCCAAGAAGCAGGATACCACGGAGAATATCTCTGATGTATATATATGTCTTTTATTTGCCTTCTGTGCGCGCAAACTAGCCTAGTAGATCATTTATAGCTTAAATGAAGGATTATGCGGTTAATTACAAATTTAAGGAAATAAAAAGAAAATTTGTTTCCACTGAAAAAGGATAAAATGTATAAAAAAGCAATGAAAAAACAAATTAACAAAAAAAAAAAAAAGCTTGCAAATGAAAATCAGAAGTCGTATTAATAGAGCATATAAAAGAAGTGTAAAAATTATTCGATAGGGAAGATCGATTAAAAGTTGAATCGAAAAGAAAATGTCACGGTCATTTACTTATATTTCCCGGTTAATTAATTTTATTTTGTCGTATTTAAAAGAAAGAAAAAAAAAAAAATGAACAAATACGAGTAAATCGCTGCTTTATTTTCATTTGCGACGTGATAGTAGTATTAAACAACATTCAAATCTTCAAAATTGATAATAAAAAGTATCTTAAGGAAAAAAAAAAAAGAAAAATGTACACTAGAAACCAGTTTATGGTGGTAAAATTAGCGCACACACCGTCTTCATCAGATGTTTGTATGTAAGTATATATGAAAACGTGTTTCAGCGGCCTTTACCGTCATACCGTTACACTAAAACAACCTTGTTGTTATGACAACACATTACTATATTTGCCATGCACCACGTAATTTAATTTTTACTGATATAATAATAACTTCTTTTTTTTCTGTTTTTATTGTCTATAAAAATTTGTATCAAAACATTGGGTTTAATTTTTTTTTTTTATAATTCATTAATAAAATAAAAAAGTACGCTTCAACATTCTATTGATTTATTTATTAAAAAATTGTATAGCGCAATAAAAGTTTAAAAATTGGTTGTTTAGCAAAATTTATATATACATTTTACAGGTGTAATCCATACAAAAAAACGTTTATGGACAATTATATAACTTTTTACTTTCTCTTACTCCTAGTAAGAGGAAGTATTGTAATCGTGTCAAATTTTCGATATTGAGTTTTCACCGGAAATATCCGTTTTGAGGTCCCCTTGAGTCCAAAAAAGTGGTTTTTAGCAAATTGTGTGTGTGTGTGAGTGAACATACACTCAATACACACACACAAAAACAAAAAACTCATATATAGCTCAAAAACAAAAAACCGTAGAAAGTTGAAACTTGATATTAAGTTTAGTTATCACCATGGGATCTGACAATACGTTATCTGTCAAAAATCCTCAACCAGAAGTACCACTTTACTAGTTGTTTTTTTTTTACTTTTTTGCGTTTTTCTCAAAAATGGCTCAGACGATTTTCTTTAAACTTGTTATGTCAACTACACATGAGCTACAACTTTTATTTGAAACATTTCGCTGGGAAAATTCATTTAAGGGCACTTCTGGGGGAGGGGTGGGGTTAAGGTTTCATCTTAACTTTAATTTCAGCTCATTAGAGAATTTTGTCATCTAAATAATATTAATTAGAATTAAATATGTTGTTCAAAATTCCGAGTTTGAAAAAAAAATCGGATAACCGGAAGTGCGTTTGTTTGAACACTTTTTACTAAATGATTTTTTTTCACTTTTTCGCGATTTTCTCAAAAATAGCTCCGACAATTTTCTTGACACTTCTTATATAAACTAAACATGCAAAGATCTACATCTTTTATTAAAAACATTTCTCTGGGAAAATTCATTTAAGGTAACTTTTGGGGGAAGGGTGGGGTTAGAGCTTCCTCTAAAGTGGTATCATAGTTGATTATACAATTCTATCATCCAAACAAAATTAATTAGAAATAAATAGATGGGCAAAATTCCAAGTTTTAAGAAAATTAGTGGCAAGCCGGAAGTGCGCTTTTACTGAACAGTTTTTTTTTTCAGTTTTCGACGGATTTCGTTATATTTGGTACACAAACTATAACCTTTGTCACAATTGTAATTTTGAGAACAGAAGTAAAAGAAAGTTGTGTGAGTGTTTCACACCAGATTTTTTTTTTTTTTTTTAATTTTTCCGTGTACAAATATCAAAAATAATTTAATCTTTCTCTTACGTCTATTTCTTAACATTTTTTTCTTCAAACTTATAATTCTTGCTTAAATATGTTTAGTTGTCCTCAATTAATGGAAGAATATAAACTTACTAAAACGACTTTTTTTGAGGGACGCATAGCCTCCTTATTCCGCAAAACACTCCTTAAATCAATGTTTTCTCTTATTAAACAAAAATGATAATATTCTGTATATATACTGCTAGAATACAAAATTGAATGAAACCCTTTCGTATTTTTATGAAGAAAATCGTAGAAAACTGAAAATAAACTAATCTGTAAAGTGGCACTTCCGGTCAGTCGAATTTTGGCAGCATATTTAATTTTCATTAATATTCGTATAGTAAATTAAAATAAAATTTTAATGGCGTAAAGTCATAATCCCAACAATCCTCCCTTCCCCCCCCCAAGACCCTTAAATGAATTTTGCTGGAAAAATATTTCAAGTTACGGTCATAGCTCTTTATATGTTGACTTCGTACACCAAGTTTAAAAAAAAATCGTTGGATCCGTTTTTAAGAAAGGCATAGAAAACTGAAATATCCATTCCGCCAAATGGTACTTCCTACTGACCAATTTTGACAAATCTTATGGACAGGTCCTCGAGTGAAACACAGACATATACACACACACATATATATATTATATTCGCAAAAAAAATTTTTTCGTTTTCAGAGGACCCCAAAATATTTATTACCGGTGCAGACTCAATTTCGAAAATCTGGTACGATCGCAGTTCTTAGATTAGATTAGATTGATGCAGGGGGGGGACTCAGACCCAGGCACTGCAGCCTACCCGTTGAAGCTTATTGTGCCAACCCCTCAATACCTAGTAGTGGAAGCCCCCCCTCTTCATGAAGTCCAAAACCTTCCCCACCAGTCCTTCCTGGGGTACGATTTCCTCCGGTCTCCACGTGCCGAAGATCTCGTACCTCAGTCTACCGATTGCAACGCAATCAAACAACAGGTGAGAGGCCGTCTCCTCCTCCTCCTGACACAATCTGCACAAGGGTTCTACATCCACCAACCCTACCTTGTGCAGATGTTTTTTGAACCTGCCATGCCCAGTAAACAGGCCCGTTATCAGAGAAATCTGATACCTGCTTAAACCCAGGGTCTCTCTGGTTCTTATTCTACACAGCTCTGGCATAACCATTTTGCCGTGTTTTGCTCAAGTACTTAGCCTGGCGATTATGTCCTCTCCGAGTCCATTCTCCCAGAGAAGCCCTCGCCATACTTTTGGCTATTCCCAGAACAGGTTCTGGCCCACAGAAAGGAGTACTCGCACCATTCCTGGCCAGTTAGTCGGCTAGTTCATTGCCTTTAATCCCCTTGTGTCCCGGCACCCATACTAGTCGCACTCTGTTGTGCCGGGACAACGCTTCCAGAGAGTTTCTACACTCCCTAACTAGGGAAGAAGTGATTCTGAATGCCCTAAGTGCATTCAGTGCAGCCTGGCTGGCCGAGAAGATGCATATCTCCCTATTCCTAGAGTCCATACGCAGGTTCTCCTCAGCGCAGATCTTGATAGCATAGACTTCAGCCTGGAACACCGTGGAGGTATCTACCAAGAGGCCTCTCGATGAGTACCTCCGGTTTAACTCCATATATCCCGGCTCCAGTACCGCAGGCCATTTTGGACCCATCCGTAAATCAGAATCCCCCAGTCCGGCCTCGTTTTTCCCAACTTTTAGCCCATTCCGATTTTGACGTGAAAATCACCTGGAAGGAGAGCTCAAAGTGGAATGTTGTTGGACAGCACTCTTCCCCAGTCATCTTAAAGATAGGGCCAGGGTCCACTTTCTGATCGCAGTACTTAAACGAATATAATCAAAATTATAGAAAATTTCTATGACCTCTTTAAATTGAGATTATTACTGATATTAAAATGCTATTTCATTAAGCATTCCCTTGTTATATTTGCACTAATAGCTTGTCATTATTATATTACTTTGATTTATTTATTTATTTTTTTTTTTACAGATATAAACCAACTGGTAAGTTCAACAAATTCTTTGGCATTGATGGAACTTAGAACATTGATTTACCCGATCCAAAAAAGCATCTAAAAAGTTAGTAAAAATTAATGGACGGTACTATTATTAACATATTTTGTTATAAAATACAAAAAAAAAAAAAATGAAATGAAACTCTTAAAAATGTCTGGTTTCATCAGCACTAAACAGTAGGTATTAATGAAAGGTGTAACCGATCTGAACCAGTTCTTTTAGTTTTGTAAACACTTTAATTATAAGTTGTTAAGTTACTGTATAACTTATTCTGCTTCTAATCTTAACTTTTTAAATACATTATTTTAGGTGGTTATATTATTTTGGTTTATTTAATTTTTACGATATTTTAACGAAAAGTGGTCTCCCCAAAAAATTATTTGGAAGGTTTTTTTATTTTAATAAGCACTTTAAACAGATATTAATCTAGAGATTATGCCTAATAAGCAATGATGGATGGTAGAACGTTGCATTTTATTATTTTATGAGCGATTATTAATGTTAATGGAAGCATTAATCAAAAAACTATAACATAAAAATTAAAATATTAAACAATGTTTCCAGTTTATTCGCCTTTCCTACACTCCTTACAGGAAGGACAGATACGTGGTGCTCCTTGTTTATTTTCCGTCATATAGCAGGTCCATTTATCAGTGTACATGCAAGTTCTGTTGTGAGAAGTATCCTCGATGTCAAAGTAGCCATCAGAAATGCGCCAAATTTGGAAATCGTGTATATTAATTTAATAATTTTCACCTGGGGAATCGACGCAGCCCACTTGCGCACCAAGGTGTAAGCGTTAAACATGAGCCAGATAAGAGATTCTTATTTAACGTAAATTATACCGAAGATCTTATCATTCCAAACCATTTTAGGTTTTCTCTGGAAATAGGTATTTTAAGGGGGGTGCGCTCAGAAAATATTTTTTGAAATTGGCAAAAGAGATATTCAAATTTTGTAGAATACCTATCCATTTTCTTTTTCTAATTACGTGGAATATCCTTTGCAAATTCAAATAAAATAAAAAAATCCTGGTGTGAAACATTCACACAACTTTCTCTTACTCCTGTTCCCAAAATTATAATTGACGAATGTTATAGTTTGTGTACCAAATTTAACGAAATATGTCGAAAATTGAAAAAACTGTTCAGTAACAGCGCACTTCCGGTTTACTATTTTCCTTAGAATCTCGGAATTTTGGCCATCTATTTATTTCTAATTAATTTTGTTTGGTTGATAGAATTGTACAATCATCACGGACACACAAATGATAGCAATTTAGAGGAAGCTGTAACCACACCCCTCCCCTAAAAGTGCCCTTAAATGAATTTTCCCAGAGAATAGTTTTAAATAAAAGATGTAGATATTTGCATGTTTAGTTTATATATGCAGTTTCAAGAAAATCGTTGAGGCGATTTTTGAGAAAATCATAAAAAAGCGAAGAAATCATTTAGTAAAGTGTTAAAATAAACGCATTTCCGGTTATCCGATTTTTTTCAAACTCGGAATTTCAACAACATGTTTAATTCTAATTAACATTATTAAGAAGGCAGAATTGTCTAATAAACTGAAATAGCACTTTAGAGGAAAACCTAACCCCACCTCTCCCCCAAAATTTCCCTTAAATGAATTTTCCCGGAGAAAAGTTTCAAATAAAAGTTGTAGCTCTTTGTATATGTAGTTGATATACCAAGTTTAAAGAAAATCGTTGGAGGCATTTTTAAAGAAAATAGCAAAAACGTAAAAAAAACAACTAGTAAAGTTGAACTTCCGGTTAAGGGATTTTGACAGACATCGAGTTTCAACTTTCTACGGTTCTTCGTTTTTGAGGTATGCTGTTCACATACACACATACACTATTTGCTAAAAACCTTTTTTGTGGACTCAGGGGACCTTAAAAATGGATATATCCGGTGCAAACTCGATATCGAAAATTTTACAGGATTACAATACTTCCTCTTGCTAGGAGTAAGAGAAAGTAAAAAATAACTATAATAATCATTTCTCTTACTTTCTTATTATTGTAAGCGGAAGTATTGCGTTTATGGATTTTTGAATTGAATTTTCAACGGAAATACATGTTTTGAGTCGCCGTAATTCGAATAAAATATTTTTAGCAATATTTGGGCCGTGTATGTGTTGTGGGAAACCTAAATATCACAAAAATGAAATGTTGCAGGAGGCTCCTCCAAATTTGTTTTTCCATTTATTTACTAACCATGGGGTCTGATAAGAAGCTTTGAGTTGAAATTCATCAAAAGGATGTCGGATTTTATTTTACTTTGTTTTTGTTTCTTTTTTTAGTTTATCGCAATTTTTTTTTTTTTTTTTTGAAAATTACCTCAACCAATTTTCTTCAAATGTCATATATACTATTCGAAAAGAAACATTTTCTGAAAAAAATGGAGATTTTGGAGAGGAATAGAGGAGAGATGACCGTCAGGCCTTCCTCTAAAAAGTTGATTTTAGGTACTTTAGGGAGATCTGAGACTAAGGCTTCCCTATGAAATGCAGCTGCAGTACAATGCATGGTAAAAACTCCACTTTTATGTAAGCTTGTCAATCAGAATCGGAAGATTGTAAAATAATGAAAGTGTGTAAATGTTAACGCCAAAATTTTAAATTTATTTCAACGTCTGTTGTTCCTAAAGGAAACACTAATGGATTAGCCACTTTTTGAGGTGAATATTGGCGTCCCTACCGGATATACGTCTAGCCAACACACGAGCAACTTGTGTGTGTTGTAGACAGCAACTTCGATTTATAGAACACTTAAAGGCAAACCCAGAGCACTTCTTTATTACTTTTATATTTGTATTATCATTTCCTTCCTTCAGATTCTAAGTACTCACCAACTTCTACCGTTGAATCCAAGGGAGTCACAATAGATCTTTTAAGACGCAATGTTTTGGCTTTAACCCTCTAAAACATACTACTTCTAGCGTTTCTCTTTTAGAGAAATTGTAATGATAAACTTTCCATTTAAAGTGCCAATTTAGTTTTGAACATTTGAACAGTCCATATTTGTCGCAAAATCCTCAAATCTTTTACGAGGCATGTCCAGTAAGTGTACTGAATTTCTGTAGGTTACAAAAATTTTTATTTGAACAAAAAAATTACCTGGTTACGTTAGTACATATGTAAGCTATTTTTCGACATAGTCACCATTCCTCTCAATGCAGGTGGTGAACCGGGGTATTAATTTTTTGATGCCTTCCTCGAAGTAGTTTCCCGCCAACCCCTTCGTCCACTTCTCCACCTCCCCTTCACCTCCTCGTCGGTTGAAAACCTTTTTCCACCCATGTGCAGCTTCAGGGAGGTAAAGAGATAGTAATCTGAAGGGGCTAGGTCAGGGGAATCCGCGGAATGCACGAGGCAAGCAGTTCCTTCGAGGCGTTGGCCGTGTGTGGTCTGGCATTGTCGTGCAGCAGGCACACTCCCTTTGTCAGCATGCCTCTCCTTTTGTTCTGAATCGCCCTCCGCAATTTTTTTAGGGTCTCACAGTATCTTGCAGAGTTCATGGTCCCCCCTTGAGGCATATATTCAATTAAAATTATGCCTTGGCAGCCCCAAAACACGGATGCCATGATTTTCTTGGCTGAAATTGTGGTTTTGAACTTTTTGGAGGAGGGTGAAGAGGTGTGACGCCACTGTTGAGACTGCCTTTTGGTTTCAGGTGTGTAGTGTGCAACCCAAGTTTCATCTCCAGTAATGATGGAGCGGAGAAATTCATCTCCATGGAGTTTGTAGCGTCTCAAAAACTCTTGCCCGGCCTCACTCGATTCAACTTGGCGGGAGATTGGATTGACATTTTTCACGAAACGTAACGTACTGACCTCGAACCGGTCTCGTTGCGGAGGGGAGGAATCAGGCTACACGATAGTGTAGCCAACATGTCGAAAACAAAATCCCTCCGGCCGTGATAGCCTCAGGACACTTACTTACTACTGGACATGCCTCGTATATGGAATTTATGAATAATTGCAGCAAGAGAATGGTCGCGTCATTATCACAAAAACCATCAAGTCATACTAAAAACATTATCTTATTGCTAATATTTAATGTTTTATTAACTCAAAAGAATTTTTGCAACAGCAAAATAATGCTTCAAAGAAAATATTGATTTTTTCCCCCCTCATCCTTCAACCCTAACCCCATGTAAGACATTTACACGCAAAGTGCAATAAATATTACATGCTAAAGGAAAACTCAGTAGGTAAAATTAAGTCGACAGCCTGTTAGTTTTTTTTTTTGTTTTAATTGAAATTTTAAAGTGCAAAATACATAGCTGAATTGCACTTTGTAAATTGTACAGGAATAAGAGAAAGGAAAAATATAGATATTAAAAAATATTCCGAAATAAAATACTGCTTATCGCCCTGAGAGGAGAGTGTTTTATGCGGAAAGAAGAACAAATCCATAGGGAACTAGAAATCTCAACAATAAAAGACTTCATAGAAAGGACAGTATAAATAAACAACTCGGCCAGAAAAACTACGGACAACTACTAAAACCAAAACTACCTCAGGACGTGCTTCAAGGTTTATCACTCAATTAATATTTGTTAAAATATATAAATTTTGTATTGTTATTATTTTGTAAGAGTTCCTGCCATGGTTAAATACATGTACCCCCACTTACTCTACATTGTTAAGGCAAATGATTACAATTTTATGTTTAAAAAGAATTTTTCAATTTTGGTGGCTAGCGCATTACTCGCCGGTGCGAGAATTTAGCGTTCGATTCCCGTGAAGACAAACACGATATTGACCCAGCATCATGAGATAAAATTGGGGAGCTACAGTTAGTAGTATAGTATACATTTATTTGATTTTTCGGGAAATCCTCATACAAAAAACCTCATGCAGCATTTCAGCATATTTACATAAGCTCGTAAATTAGTAAATTAATAACTATAAATATAGAAACAGTGACGATAGAATAGTATGAATTCTGTGACTACAAAAACTACAACCCAAAATTTACAAAAAATCAATCTTACAACTTAGAAAAAGTAAAAGAAAATACAAAAGTGTAAGAAAAATTACTAATTTTGGACAATGTAGGAAAATTAAAACTAGAAAAAATGAGAAGCATATACTTAATTATCACATCGATAATATAATTATAAAAAAGTATAAAAATGAAAATAAACAGCAACATACATGAGAAGGCTAAATATGCGTACTTCGCAGTTATAAGTTAATAATAGTAACAATTTTATTCATTAATAATAATATTAAAAAAATCTGGTGTGAAACACTCACACAACTTTCTCTTACTCCAGTACTCAAAATTATAATTGACAAATTTTATAGTTAGTGTACCAAATTTAATGAAATTCGTCGAAAAGTGAAAACACTGTCCAGTAAAACTGTCCGGTTTACTAATTTCCTTGAAACTCGGAATTTGGGTCATATATTAATTTCTAGTTATTTCAATTTGGATGACAGAATTGTATAATCAACTGTGATAGCTTTTTAAAGAAAAACATAAACCACCTCCCCCAAAAGTCGCCTTAAATGAATTTATCAGGGGAAAAGTTTCAAATAAAAGTTGTAGCTCTTTATATGTATAGTTAACAACGCTGGTTTAAAGAAAATCGTTGGAGCCATTTCGAGAAAATACCAGAAAACTGGAAATTATATTTCAGTAAAAACGCACTTCCGGTTATCTATTTTTTTTTCAAACTCGGAATTTCAACAACATATTTAATTCTAATTAACATTATTTAGATGACAGAATTGTCTAATATACTGAAACAGCAGTTAAGATGAAAACCTAACCCCCCCCCTCCCCCAGAAGTGCCCTTAAATGAATTTTCCTGGAGAAATGTTTCAAATAAAAGTTGTAGCTCTTTGTATGTGTAGTTGATATAGCAAGTTTAAAGAAAATCTTCGGAGGCATTTTTGAGAAAATTGCAAAAACGTAAAAAAAATAACTAGTAAAGTGGTACTTCCGGTTGAGGCATATGCGACACATAACGCACCGTCAGTCCCAGGTGCTACCTAAACGTAATATCAAGTTTGAAACTTTCTACGATTTTTCGTTTTTGAGCTATGCTGTTCACATACATACACCACACAGACACACACACACACACACACACACACACACATACAGACTATTCGCTAAAAACCACTTTTTTGGACTCAGGGGACCTCAAAACGGATATTTCCGGTGAAAACTCGATATCGAAAATTTGACACGATTACAATACTTCCTCTTACTAGGAGTAAGAGAAAGTAATAAAACAACACATACATGATGAAAACGGATAAATAAAAAGAATTGCTTATCACTTACGTAATAATTAATTATTATCTCTTCATCTTACTCCAAAAGAAGCAATTATTACAGATTATGGTAGAAATTAAATTTCACTGGAAATTAGCAAATTCTCACGTTTCTTAAATTTGAAAAAAGTATTTATATTATGTATAGTGTGGTTTTTGAAATACTATGAAGGGTATAATTCAATTATAAAATGTCGCAACGTCACATCTATTAATAACCTTTAGTTTGAAATAGCTTTTTTTTTTCTTTTTTTTTTAATGTCAGGATTAATAAAGACAGGATTTTAGGATAGCTCCAAATATACGTATTTTTTGTGTCTTTCACTATTAATATTTAAATTAAAAGTGATACGAAGTTATTAATTTTTCCATTGGATATTTTATTTATTTGAGCATTTCCATTCCATTTGATTTCACATTACCGAGGTCATTGTCTTGCCGAACACTCAAATCTTACAGTTGAAACGGCGTTATTGGTTTTTACTTTCTCTTATTCCTAGTAAGAGGAAGTATTGTAATCGTGCCAAATTTTCGACATCGAGTTTTCACCGGAAATATCCGTTTTGAGGTCCCCTGAGTCCAAAAAAGTGGTTTTTAGCAAATGGTCTGTGTGTGTGTGTGTGTGTGTGTATGTGAACAGCATAGCTCATAAACGAAAAATCGTAGAAAGTTGAAACTTGATATTCCGTTTAGGGTCACCATGGGATCTGACTGTACGTTATCTGTCAAAATTCCTCAACCGGAAGTACCACTTTACTAGTTGGATTTTTTACTTTTTTGCGATTTTCTCAAAAATGGCTCCGACGATTTTC